>OVAP01002165.1:0-20448 GCA_900406295.1 Aurinia saxatilis
GAAGGTGGCCCACGAAAGAGTTTGGGCCCCAAGGCGGTTTAGTTAGAGTATTTATAAGATCTAAGGTCGTAGGTCTCAGATCATCTTCTTGTCTCTCGAATATCCTAAGTCCTAACAGCTTGTATTTGAGAATTACCTTTACGATCAATATAACGACCCCACTTTTCTTATCTTGCTCTTTGTCTTTCTGTTTACTTTCGGAGCGGTTCATAACAGAGAGTCGACGATCCCTTAAAAAGATTCGTTTGACAAGTTTTGTTGTGTGTAAATTCTTGCCCACACACATTCCACGCTCTTGGAATGCTCGGCATCTCAAAAAGTACTACCGCTAGTACCTGATGCTCGGTAGTCAAACTAAAAAAAAAAAATCGGTTTGCATCCTAGGCGCCGAATTTGAACTACGAGCTCGATTTGATCCCTTTCCAGGGTACGTAGGCAGCCAATCTTCTGATAGGTCTAGCTAGCCCCCTCTATCAAAAAAAGGGGGGGGGGAGTAGGAGTATATCCCTACTCTTCCTTACTTGTTTGGTATGTCACATGCTCGGCGTTCATTGCCTTAACCATTTTTTTCGGAAATCTTAAAAACAACATATCATATGCTCGGCATCTTTTCCTTAGTCATTTAAAAAAAAACTCAAATGCAGCACGCTAACAAATAGGATAAAAAAAATCTCGGCTTGTACGCATGCATAAGACTCTAGCATCAAAGATAAAGGTCGCAAAATCAATTTATAGTCTGCGTACTTAAAATATGTGGATAAAGCCATCCAGGCATTGTACTCGCTTATAGCAAAAAACAGTTACAACAATAGCCAAAACAAAAACAAGAACACGAAACGAAAAAGAAATCCTATTCGGCCGCAGTCTCGGGAGCATCCTCGGTCACCTCTTCCTCCATAGCTTCTGCAGGCCCTTAGCAGAATTCTGACCGTTTGCTTCCGCAACCTCGGATTTGGACTCCTCGAACGACGATATAAATCCCTTGGCCCTACTTCTTGCTGTTTCTACTCGCTCGAACGTGAAAGTATCTTTCCAATGCGTTCGTCCATCGCGCAGCTTTTCGAAATCGGTCCTAAATACAGTAGAGAGTAAGGGCCAAGAATAATTATCTGCACAGCAAAAGAGGCTCGTTTAGACCGGATATCAACTATAAACATCAGCAATTACAAGTATCAAGTGCCCTACCGATCGGATCCCAACTCGTTAGAATCAGTGGGACGTTCCGACGGACTGTGGCTCGGCAAATTTGAGCATAAAAGAAACAATTTGACCAAAGATTGTCCTTCAAAGGAAAACCATGAATGATTCTCCTGTTAGGACAGTTGGTCAGATAGTATTGGCTGAATTCTTCGTCGCCTCGGCAAATCTGAGAAGAGCAAGGTAGTGCGCGGTGGTTAGTTCAATCCCGCACTCAAGGCTCCTTACCAAAAGCCCTACAAGTTTTCGAATAGCTCGAGGAGTCAGCTGAGCAAAACTGGCCTTGTTCCTGAAAAGGTAATCCGTCATCACCTCGGGAATAGGGAACCAGAGAAAACCACGGGTAAAAAAGCTCTCATAGAGAGTGAAGTATCCTACTGGAGGAGTCTCATCCCTGTCATCAGGATTAGGAACAAGCAAACCCACCTCGGTCGAGATGTTGTAGTTTACTCTTAGCTCGTTTAGAGAATATTAGGTAGTCAAAGATCGGCCCGATAGGTAATAAATGACCGTAGGTTTTTTTGGTCGAGTTGTCTTTTTCTCTTTGGCTCTGCTTTTCATCTTTTCAGCTTCTTTGATGTCCTTTAATGGACCGTAGCCTTGGCAGTACTCCTCGGTTTCCATTTTGACCAGCCGGGAAAGCAGATAGGACTCCACGGCCGCGAAATCGACCAGTCCCAGCTGCTCGGCATGGGACGAACCCTCATCACCGAATTCCACTAATGTGTTCTCCTCGGCTTCTGCTTCTTTGTTCCCAGATGACTCGCAATGAGAAGTTCCATCTTCGGCCTCGGAACCGTTGAAGGATGCTCTAACCTCTGCCCCAGAGTTGAAAGATGCTAGAGGAAGAGACTTTAGCCACCGTTCTGGCTTGTCTGCTAGTGACAAGGGGAACATCATGCAGATGTTGTAGTCACTAGGGACTTTATTAGACATTGTATTGCACATCCTCTCATAGTTATCGATGTCATCCATAGGATTTTCATGAGGTAATCCATGGAATTGATTTTTCCCACCAGAGCGATCATCTGAGGCTTGATCCCAGTGTCTTGCCTTTCTAAGTGAGGAGGGCAAATTGCAGAGCAGTTGGTGTAGAAATAGTGGGGAGTATCAGATGCTCCAATGGTTGTAACCTGTCGATTCTGAGTTTTACGCATTTGTCGCATTTCCTCTTGCATTAGCTTCATAAATTCTGCGCATTTCTGCTAGGAGAGCGTTGGTGTCGATTTGTTCACCCATAGTGGTTGATTTCGACTTTGCTTTTCGGGTTTCTATTTCAATTCTTGCTAGTTGTTCGTTGGTGAATGCTTGGAGATTTCAGAATCGTCACTTCTCTTTTGCATGCCCTTGAAACACCAAAGATAAAATAAAAAAGAAACTAATTAGTAACTAAAACTAAAATAAAAAAATATAAAAAATTAATATAAAAAATAAAAAAATAAATCCTAAAAATAAAAATAAATTCTAAAACTAGTATGTAAGTTAATTGGTCTCCGACAACGGTGCCAAAAACTTGATACACAAAGTTTTACCCTATGTATAGGTGATATGACCATGGGGAAGGAGCTTGTACCAGAGCTAGAACCGGAGCTAAATAGAGTACATGAGGACCAAGAAGACTCGGATGCTATGGAGTTGCCCGTTGGACCAATTACGATATTGGAGTGTAGGACTTAGAATGAGCCATTAGCACATTGCTTAATGAAGCTCAAGGGCACTCTAGCTTGAGCACTTGTCCAACCGATTTGGTTGTGATTTAAGCTTGCTAGAGATTAGCAACGAGTGGTGTTATCCTTTGCACTCTTTTCCTTGGTTTAGCTTTTTTCAATTGGTTTTTTGCGACCGAGGTTTTTAACGAGGCATTGCGGTCACACCTTTATCGTTTTTCTCGTTGCTAATACGCCTAATAATGCATGGATTTCGGCCAAATAAAATACTTAACCATTACATATTCTTCGTTTAGTTATTAAAACAATTTTCTTTTCTTTTCTTCTTTGAATTTTTGTTGGGTCGTTGGACGCAAGAATTTATTTCCAAGTGTGAGAGTTACTAGAACTCTTTCTCCTATATGCAATGGCTGAAATTCTTATGCAATCTATCAAACTTTTTATTCAAAATCAATCTCTTTCTAAATTGTTTGATCACAAAAAGTGTGTAATATCTTTGTTCCTCTTAATCTTGTTTGTGTGTAATACCGAACAGGATTTCGAGATTGAAAGATCAAGAGACTGTCTAAAGTAGATTTAAAAAGCGGGTACCATCAAATTAGAATGAAAGAGGGTGAGTGGAAAACAACATTTAAGACTAAGCATGGTTTGTATGAGTGGTTAGTCATGCATTTTGGATTAACAAACACACCTAGTACGTTTATGAGGTTAATGAATCATGCGCTTAGGTCTTGCATAGGAACTCTTTTGGTTGTATAGTTTGATGATATATTAATATATGGCAAGAACTTAGATGATCATGTTAAGCATCTAGAATTGGTTTTTTAATTTCTTATGAAGGAACGCTTGTATGATAATCTTGGCAAATGCACTTTGGAATAGATAACCTTGTGTTTCTAGGTTTTATTGTGGGTGTGGATGATCTATAAGTCGATGAGGAGAAGATAAAAGCAATCAAGGATTGTCCAAGTCGAAAACAGTTGGTGAAGTTCGAAGTTTGCATGGTTTGGCCGCGATTTATCGACGTTTCGTTAAAGATTTCAGCACTCTATCCGCACCACTCGCGGAAGTTATCAAAAAGGATGTGGGATTCAAGTGGGAACAAGCACAAGAGGATGCTTTCAAAGCCTTAAAAGAGAAGCTCACTCACGCTCTTATTCTTTCTCTTCCTGGTTTTACTAAAACTTTTAAAATCGAATGTGATGCATCTGGTGTGGGTATTGGTGCAATTATGATAAAGATGATATTTTAGCACTTTTGGATATGAATTTTGGTGTTTTTAATGAAGAAACTATTTGATTTGAAATAAAAACCACTGGATTTCATATTTCTCTGATTGCAAAATGTTCTTGTGAAAATAATGCATTTTAGGTCATAAATGAGCATTTTCTACCAAGTCCAACAAATCAACATCAGAAGTCCATACCCAGATGAATTTTTTTTTATTTTGGATTGAAGTGAGGAGTTAGGATAATCAAGCCGCGTGAGTTACCTGTCACATGGGTTTGGAATCAGCTCAATATCCCTAAGGAGTAAGAAGTTAAGCCCAAAATCATTGAAGATGAATTCAGAAGCCCGCATGAAGTGAAGGCCCATTCCACCGGAAGAGAAGCCCACCAATCGATTAAGATCCATTAATTCAAGGAAGCTTCGAGAAAAAATTCAGATAAAGACCGTTGCATTTTGGGAGATATCAGGATATGTTGGAGATAATCACTGAAGATACTGAATCTTCAGAAGACGCGTTTTGGATACCAGTCTTATGGGGATTTAGTTTTCTCCCAAAATATTCCTGCAAGCGCACAGGCTGTTGTAGTAGTACTTAGGGATAGAATCCACATGGAGGCAAAGTGTACACAGTAGCAAAATCGATTCAACTTGAGCTAAGCAACAAAATATGATTTTTGGTTTTTGATCGATCGAATGAGGTTAGTCAAACGATCGACTGGAAAGGTTTTTGTTTATGAAATGCAAAATGAATAAAATAAAAAGATAAATAAACTAATGTTGCAATTGTCAGGTTTCAGAGAATTAGCTAAGGTTCATGGATTAACCTTTCAAGTTTTATAGGCATATAAAAATCCGGTTAAGTATTCAAGCCAGTCGTAAATTAACCTCACTATTTTTCATAGTCATGATTAAACATGTCTAACATCCTAATTCACATAATAGTCACAAAGGTGAACTAGGAAAGCAAGCCACATAAGTTGTTTACCTATCATTTAATACTAGTTCTTATCAATCTCATCATATTGTCAAGATGAAGAGATCAATATATAACAAATCACATAGGGTGTCAAATCTAAGCAATCATGTGTTAAACATAAATCCTACCTATCTGTCAAGCCATTAAAAACCCCTCTAAAAACCTTTATCCCCCACAAAAGAACTACTAAAACATAATAGCAAAAACCATAGCAAAAACCATAGGAATCAATATCATAAATAAATAGCAAAGGGTTTAGAAAACTTCTCCAAATCAGTAGACAAGGAGTATGAAATCTTCTCCCTTACAACAAAAAGACCAAATTACAAAAGAATTTGAGAAAGAAATGAAAGCAAAGTGCTCTCTCCAAGAGTTTTGGTGTAAAGAGAGGCACACCCTTCTTCTGAGACAAAAATCTCTTTATATAGAGGTTGTGGGTCGTCTAAGGGCTTCAGTGAAGTGATAAGAGAATCAGCTGAAGATAATCTAAATATTTGATTTTATCTCTTCCGTTCGATCGAATAAAGGGAATATACGATCGAACGTATCCAACTGAATATTCTCTGACGCGTTTCGAAGCTTCTCGGGTAAATCCGGTCCGAATCGATCAATTTCAACGGCATTCGATCGATTGGGCTCATGGGCTCTTCATGGGCTGATATTCAGGGGCTCTCGGAAAAATTTTGGGTCTCCATCGATCGATTAAAGGTCATTCGATCGATCATTCTTCCTTCGCGTTCTTCAACTGCTTCACATCGAGACTGCACAATATGTCTTCAATAGAATCCACATAACTCAATATCTAACCGTTGGAATTGCTTCATTACACTTACATTCGAAATCTTACTTCTTCATCTATCTTGTGTCAATATCTCATAGCAATATATGTTGGGGAAGGTCTTCATCTATGGCCAAATTTCTGAAGCGTGGAATTGATCCTCTTCACCAGTCTTCATTATTAAGTGAATAACTTCTTGGTCGTTGGGACGAATGACTTGATTCCAAGCCCATGTGACAGCTGACTCACATGGCTTGATTGTCTTCGATTCTCATTTCAATCCAAAATGCACAACAGATTCATCTGGCCCCGAACATCTGGTGCTGAATTGCTGAATTTGGAGAATAATGTCCATTTATGACCTAAAAATTCTTATTTCCAAAAAAGCACTTTGAAAACATAAAATAGTGAAAACCATCACTTTTATCTTGAAATTCTTTAGTTTCGTCATAAAAATTACTTGAAATATATGGTAAAAAGCGGTAAAATATCACCCCTATTACAGTCGATCGACTAATATATTGGCGACCGATCGATCAGAGTCGGATGGACACAAATATTTGGATCTCAATCCAAATATCTTCCTGATTTATCTCAGCCAACAGCTCGACTGTCTCCCCTATACATACAGACGACTGAAGTCAGAGAGAAACATCACCACTCATAAAACTTCCAGGCATCCATGCTAAATAGTTTTCAGTTTCTTATCTTTGTTTCTTCATTTTGTTGTTGCTTTAGTCATTGCTTCAAGGACGAGGTTTGTAATCTCTGCACTCCAGAGAAGCTATTCTGAACCTTCTTTTATAATAAGCAATTTTCATTGTCATCATATTTACTCTTACTATGTTTGAGTAGTCTCTTAGTTTGGAATAGGGTTTTGCTAGGAGGAATCATGTTTTGGTAGATAGGCAATAGGGTTGTGTAATGATTAGTTTATAGGCTTACTTTCATATTAGATCTTAATATAATCATAGGATAAACTTGCTACTAATACACCATTTAGAGTAAGAGATCCAAAACTTGATAGTGAAAGCTTTACTATTTATAGTTTAGTAGAATTTGATTTCTTGAACTTAATGCCTAGATTAATTGGTTGATCAGCCCATAGGTTCTCTTTCTGAAAATATATATGTTAAAATTAACTCGGATACCAATTAAACTAGACTGGATAAGCCTGACCATAATGATAGTCAGTTAATAGTGATTTCAACTATATAGCCTAAACTAGGATTTACATTTGTTACTACCCTGAATAATTCAAACCGTGATCCTCTGATGCATTGCCTGACTTCCTAACGCTTTCAATATTTGAATTCTCTCACGTTATATTCTGTTTTAGCATTTTCAGGCATTGATCGATCGACCGCATCATCTGCAATCGACCGAAAGGTGTTCTCATCGATCGACCAGTTCACACTGTTGATCGACCAAACCCACAAACCACTTCATTTTGTTGCTTAGCTCGAGTGAACTTGGACGTGCTACTGCGTACACTCTGCTCTCTGTGAATTCGACCCCTAAGTACTACCGCTAGACTTGTGCGCTTGCAGGACATATTTTAGGCGAAAACTAAACCCCCATCAAGTTTTAATGCAGGAAAAGAATCCCGTTGCATTCTTTAGCGAGAAACTTGGAGGAGCAACCTTGAACTACCCCACATAAGACAAGGAGTTATATGCCTTAGTGCGATATCTTCAAATTTGGCAGCATTATCTTTTGCCGAATGATTTGTCATCCACACGAACCATGAATCTTTAAAGCATCTCAAGGGCCAGCAAGAAATCAACAAGAGACACGCGAGGTGGGTAGAATTCATCGAGAATTTTCCATATGTCATCAAGTATAAAAAAGGTAAGGACAATGTAGTGGCTGATGCATTGTCACGGAGGTACGTTCTCTTGAATTCTTTGGATGTGAAATTGCTATGAATTGAATACATTAAATCTCTTTATGAACATGATTCGATTTTGGAAATATTTATGCATCATGTGAGAAGTTTGCTTGTGGAAAATATTATCTCCATGAGGGATTTTTGTTTTATGAAAATCGTCTATGCATTCCTAACTCTTCTTTGAGAAATCTTTTTGCTCAAGAAGCACATGGTGGTGGCCTTAAGGGCCATTTTGGCATGGCAAAAACATTCAAACTGATGCATGAACACTTTCATTGGCCAAACATGAAGCGTGACGTAGAGAAACATTGTGAAAGATGTGTCACATGTAAAGTGTTAAGCTAGCCACATCGGTTTGTGTCTTCCATTACCAATTCCTTTGCATCTATGGCATGATATTTCAGTGGAATTTGTGATTGGATTGCCTAGGACTAGGACTGGTCGAGATTCAATTTTTGTAGTGGTAGATAGATTTTCTAAAATGGTACATTTTATTCCTTGTAATAAAACGGATGATGCAATGAAAGTTGCTAGTTTGTTCTTTAAAGAAATAGTTTGTTTGCATGGAATGCCTAAGTCTATAGTCTCGGACCGCGACATTAAGTTCCTTAGTTAATTTTGGAAAAATGTATGGTCTAAATTAGGAACTATGTTGTTGTTTTCTACAACATGTCACCCCCAAACCGATGGTCGAACTGAGGTAGTGAATAGGACGTTGTCTACATTGCTGAGAACTTTAATTAAAAAGAATCTTAAAACTTGGGAAGATTGTTTGCCGCATGTAGAGTTTGCTTATAATCATGCTATACATTCTGCATCTAAATTCTCGCCTTTTCAAATTGTTTGTGGGTTCAACCCAATTTATCCTTTAGATTTGATGCGTTTACCTTTGAGTGAAAGGGTTAGCATGGATGGACAAAAGAAAGCTGAAAATGTGAAAAGGATTCATGAGCAAGCAAGGAAAAATATCGAGGAAAAACCGAAGCAATACATCTAGCAAGCCAACAAGCACCAAAAGGAAGTAGTCTTTGAAGAAGGCGATATGGTGTGGCTATACTTGAGAAAGGACAGGTTCCCTAAAGAGAGGAGATATAAGCTACAGCCCCAAATTGATGGACCTTTCAAAATAACCAAGAAGATCAATGACAACACCTATCACTTGGATCTTCAAGGTAAGTATACCGTAAGTAAGAGTTTTAATGCTGCTGATCTCGTTCCTTTTATGGCAGGTGAAGCAGATTTGAGGAAAAATCTTTTTCAAAAAGGGAGTGGATGATATGACCATGGGGAAGGAGCTTGTACCGGAGCTTGTATCAGATCTTGAACCGGAGCTAAATGGAGTAAAGGAGGACCAGAAGACTTGGATGCTATGGAGTTGCCCGTTGGACCAATTAGGAGATTGAAGTCTAGGAACTTATAACGGGCCATTAGCACACTGCTAAATGAAGCTCAATGGTACTCTAGCTTGAACGCTTGTCCAACCACATTGGTTGTGATTCAAGCTTGCTAGAGATTAGCAATGAGTGGTGTGATCTTTTGCACTCTTTTCCTTGGTTTAGCTTTTTCCCATCGGGTTTTTGCGGCCAAGGTTTTTAATGAGGCATTGCGGTCACACCATTATCGTTTGCCTCGTTGCTAATACGCCTAATAATGCATGAATTTCGGCCAAATAAATTATGTAACCATTACGTATTCTTCTTTTAGTTTTCAAAACAATCTTTTTTTTTTCTTTGAATTTTGTTGGTCACAAGAATTTATTTCTTGTTGATTTGACTTTGTGAGTTTCCAAGTGTGAGAGTTACTAGTTACTAGAACTCTTTTTCCTATATTTAGTGGCTGAAATTCTTATGCAATCTATCAAACTTTTTATTCAAAATCAATCTCTTTCTAAATTATTTGATCACAACAAAGTGTGTAATATCTTTGTTCCTCTTAATCTTGTTTGTGTGTAATGTCAAACATGATTTCGATATTGAAAGATCAAGAGACTGTCATCTCTCTGGATAGTTTCATGCGATCCATTTCAAACAAGCTGTTCCCTGACCCATCATCATTCCATCGTCCCTGCACAGACCATCAACAGATCGTTCACCCATCATCAATCCATCGTTACTACACAAACCATCACAGGTCAATCCGTTTTCATCACCATCATCACTCATTCATCCTTTAAAGCTTCCACATCTGTAAAAGAAAATCCTCTCGAAGTGTTCTTAAGACATCTCTCCTTTGATCTTGATCTAGGAGTGTGTTGATAGGTTTTTGAGTGACTAACTAAAGCAAGTAATAGCAAAAAAAACAGGGGGCTGTAAGCAATTAAATCAAGAGTTAGGCTTTGAGAACTTCGAAGAAGAATCCAAATTGTAGCAAAAAAATTCTGACGAGTGTCGATCGACACCAATGATGGTTTCGTTCGACACCGTACGTAAAATTAGTCACCAGTCATAGTTCTAGAACATGAAACCTTATGTAATGCACATAAACTTCCGCTGAGCAGACAATCTATAATTAATTCATAGCAAACCAAATTCCTTTGTAAATTCCAAAGAATTATTTATGCATTAAATCTAGGTTCAATTGTTCACAAACTTCCTAAAACAAATTCCTTTGCGAATAGAAAGCTTGCTCTTCTAAGATTTATTTAAGCAATCATTAACACTTCCATTTATAATAATTAGCCTATGATCTAGTTCAAGGTAGTTAATCTACGAACTAGCATTAAGCACAACCTAGAAGAAGAACTAGTGGTGTTTTCCTAAAATAATATTTATGACTAACAAAAATTCATCTAATCTTAAGAACCCTAAACCTAACAAAAAAAACTACACAGACATGAAATAATTGAAATAACAATAGATATTAAAGAGAAATAAAACAAGGATTTAAAAAATCCTTTCCCTAAAACTCTCTTTAAAGTAAATTATTGCATGAGCCTAACAATGACCAAAACATCGTAATTATAGGGGGTCTGGATGAATTTAAGAAATGATAATTTACTAAAACCAATTTTCCAAAACTAAATATGGAAAATATCTTGATCTTCAAAAATGAAAACTGGTTGAAAAAGCGGCTATCCTGATCGATATTCTCGAAGAATATTCTACATTCTACTAGTAATTCGCCTCTATCCATCATTCAATTTATCATAGCTCAGCCCATTCTATCTCGCGGCTCAGCTCGTTCTATTCATGGCTCGGGCTACTTTGTTTGTGGTTCAGCCCATACATAGTTATGGAGAGCTTGTGATGAGGAGAAAGATAGCCGCTTGAATATTAACTTGCCTAGCCATTTTCAGGATAATCCCAACCTTTATGTCATATTTAAGGATATAACTGAATCCACGTATTCCTTTGGAATAGTGCGATTTCTCAGAACACAATAATAATGAATTAGGGAATTCGACCCATTTTTTGCTGATTCTTGAGGATAATCACGACTCTTTATATTCTCGAGACTTGCCTATATAAACCAAAATACTCCTCTCATTTCCCTTTCACCTTGCTCGTAGGAAATTCACCAAGGTAACAATTCCCCCCCCCCCCCCCCCCCCCCNATTTTATGCTTACGATCTCTGATGGGGATTAAGTTTTCACCCAAAATAATCCTGCAAGTGCACATGCACTACGAGATCTTCAGCGTTGTGCAAGTAAAACCGTCCACCATGATCAGACGCATAAAGACGTGGGAGCGTGGATCTATAAGGATCGTCTATGTAACAAATTTCGTAGTAATTTGTAATAAAAGTAATATAGCAGATGACAAAAAAAATAAATAAATAATCTTTTACAACTGACCAGAATTTGTAATCTAAAGGTTCATTAATGCTTCTACACCAGAAAGTATGGGGTTCGAATCCTAGTTAATGCGAGTTATACAACCAGTTTTCACCCAAAATAATCCTGCAAGTGCACATGCACTACGAGATCTTCAGTGTTGTACAAGTAGAACCGTTCACCATGATCAGACGCAAAAAGACGTGGGAGCTTGGATCTATAAGGATCGTCTATAACAAATTTCGTAGTAATTTATAATAAAATTAATATATCAGATGACAAAAAAAATATAATCTTTTACAACTAACCAGAATTTGTTACCTAAATGTTGTGTTAGTGCAGTCACTGTGTTATCACCTGGGTTCGAATCCAACGTAATGCATAATTGTTGGATTGTTCACAAAAAAAATCTTTTACAACTTTCACAATCTCTTGTTAGCTGAGAATAACCTAGACATCATGGCTGCAAAGTCCAGTTTGTATCTTGTGATTTATATAAGAGAAGTGACGATCCCTTATATTTTTTGTTCACAAATTTTTTGTTGTGTTGATATTAGCTCACACACCTTTTTTTTTTCCGCAAACTAGCGCACACATATTTTCTTTTTCTTTTTCTTTTTTATCTTCATCACTGATCTTGCAGATTTCATACTAGTAACACAATTCGTCTTCCCCGGTCTCTGATCAATTTTGGACGTCGTTGCTTTTTTATATGGTTTTCCTAAATTAATCAAGGACATATATCTCTGAATAGAGACAATTTTCTCAGTCTTTGAGATGCAACTCATGTTCCAACAGCTTATAATTTTCGACATTGCTAGGTTGAAGCAGAGCATTCATACAAAGAGTCAATATTTTTATTTTCATTCCACTTAATTCAAATACAAAGTTAATACATTTTTCTCCTCGAAATTATATATATGAGTAAATTAAATCTCTTCGAAGAAACTGGAAAAATTGTCGATAGCATTTTTTGCAGCGCAGTTAAAAGCACTGTTTTTCTTGTGAAGATGATGTCCACGTCCAACCAAATGATCTTCAATAAATACAAGAATATTCTTATTATCTTCCCAAGTGTCTTCGAACCTCAGTTTCAAGTTCTTCTTCTGACACATCTCATGGAGTTGCGTCTTCGGATGGTTCACCAATTTGTCTAAAGTTATTATTGGATCCAACAATGGTTCTACCACCTATACTCAATTTCCAGCCAAAAAAAAAAAAAAAATAAAAAAATTAANATAATTAACTACTCAAAGTATAATATGTGAATGATATTACCTTCCAGACGGTCTCAATGGAGAAGTTGGAGTCGATGAAGAGAGCTCCAATGGTAGATTCTACGATGTCTGCTAGAGATTTAGGGACTTTCAAGAGACCACGCGAATGTAACGGATACTCTTTTATCGCTTTCGTAAATATCAATATCTGCATATATTTTCACATTTCATTAATTCACACACACATACCCACATCTAATAAAAATTTTGGTTTAAAAACAAAAACCAGTATGATGCAGATTTCCCGCGGCGGAAACAGTAATCATTTTCATCAAAAAGTTAGTCAGTGTATGCAATAAGCAAAAATATCAGTTGATATCAAGTTATGGTAGAAAATCTTTCCATATATATGGTACTTTTGTAACGTTTCAAACACCTTAATTGTGAGATCTTCCACCACTGACCACAGATAATCATTCCTAAAAAACAACAAAAAGATCGATGGAACATTTTTAAAAATAATTTAAATCTACATCCATACATCTTCTTAAATCGGGATTAAAACATGTTATATCGAATCGACAATTTCTAAACATATTTTTTTACCGGATGATCGGCTAATAAAAAAAAAATTTCTAGTAGCCGGAAAAAAACCAATAGAAATCTAGAACAGCTGAAATTCTAGTAAAGATGACTAAAAATGGAGATTTTTACCAACATTCGTCTAATTTATGGACTTGTATACAATCAAACACTATACTGATTTTGCCAAGAAATAAATTAAGTGATGTCAAGCCTTACGTCTTAGGTAAATAATTAGTGGAAAATTGAAAGATAAAAGAAAAGAGGACTAGGGTTTACTTACGTCTTCCTCAAGCAAGGGTTTCTTATGACGGAGGCAGCGGTAGAGGTTGTGCTTCACAGCGACTCGAGCCAATTTCTCGGTGTCGACGTTGACCGCTCGGAGGTTGGTCAACAAGCCTGGTGAGATATCTGGATACCTAAAATAAATGTCTTTGCTTATAACCATATTCAACACCGTGTCCCCCAAGTATTCTAGGCGTTCGTAGGAATCGCAGTTTTCATCGAAAGTGGCGTCTGTGAACGCTTGCAGCAACAAATTCTTGTTCTTGAACTCGTAATTCAAGATATTCTCCACATATTCGATGTCCAAAGGTTTTGATGATCCGTTGATTTGGACTTTGTCTACACCACCGCAGCTCAAATTCACGAGTGGCTGGAGAAATTCCGCGTCTGCGTTTGGGAGTTGCATCTCCATAGGAGAGAGAGATGTAGTCTGAAAGTGATTGTTTCTTCTTTCTTGTTGTTCTTTGTTTTAACAACCCCTTTTTATACACGTCTCTTTTATTTATTTGTTATGATTTTGTCAATATTCCCATTATTCAATTTAATTGGAGCAAGTCAGTGATTTTCACCATTCAATTTTTTAGTAGTTATTAAATTATGCATTATAATAATAAAAAATTATTCACGACCAATTTAATTGCATAAAGTCTTGTAGCACAAGGTTTGTGGCTTTGTGCTATTACATATTTTACATATAACATTACTCTTATCTTCTTAATACAAATTCATAGAAAATTTACAAGTGTATAAATTTTGAATGAGGCTTATCATGTAGATTAGAACAAACTGTTTTATTTTTTGTTTTTCTTTCTTTTTTGATCAACAAAGAAACTGTTAAGTTTATTTGTTAAATGAAAAATATTATAATTAGTACACCCCATATATAATTTTCAAAAATCTTAGGAAATGATTGTAGCAGGTATTTATTTAATGTATTATATGACAGAAAAAGAGACAAAAAAACAAAGGAAAAACAATTTAATAATTTTGATTATTAATACATTTCGTATAAGAAAATAATATTATTAAGGCTGTGAATATGAACACAACCACACCTATTCCGTCTGTGTGGTCACCATTCATGATATTATTATTTCGTAATGTATATTTATTTTGCAGTTTATTTTTTTATTATACAAATTAAATCACACCGTACATTTCGATATACACTTCATTTCACGCTTCCCATTCCCACCCTGAAACTTTTCATACCAATAAAGCAAGTAGTCTGTGCAAATTGTAATTTAAAAGTCCTATTAGTAATAAGGAATCTATAAAACGTCATGCTTAGAACTTATATTTTGAGATACAAACAAAAAAAGTTTGACTTTGACTTCGTCAAATTAGTATTGTGTAGCAAAGGTTTCGTCCCATAACTAACAATTTGACAAAGGCACAATCTTAGACATTCAGATCATCTGAATTCATCCTTACAATCTCGAACATTTTGATAATCCAAATTTTACAATCGGATATAACTATATAATTACATATAAGATTACCGTGAAACGTATTGTGTAAGATAATGTGTCTCTGACATTATGGCATCAAACTCGCACCACATCAAAGAGTGATGCAAAACTTTGACTTTCCTTGAGCAGAATACCATTAAAAGTCCATTTGTCATCATCTACTTTGTTTCAGTAACTTCGCACGAGATTCTCGAGTCGTCCATCACATATATTAAGAAAAGTAATACCTCTAAATGACTGTTCTTTCTTTCTTTTTCTTTTGTCAACTTAAATTTTATTAAGTGGCTAGGCCCAATAGTATATCAGATATAAATAAATTGATACAGTTTAACTCAATAATAATTAATCAATTAAATCTAAATGAAATAAACACTTTAAAATAGGATTACGTATCTTCTTTATGTGCTTCAAGATTCATCTTCTCTAATGATCTTTTTCTTCAAACACGCTGCTAACCACCTGAAAACCTTTCCGCTTGTTTCCAGAAAATCCATTCAGCTCTCTTAAAATGAACACGTATTTCCTAAATTCGGACGCCTCTTTAGAGGGTTTGGGTGCACAAACTTAAACCTGATCATTCCAAATCAGAGAAACAAAGCTTGAACATATATTCTAAGTGCCTTCAACCTATGCAAAAGGGAAGATTTAAATCTTTAGAATATAGAACAAGGAAAGAAGACTGAGGATTAAGATCCGGTGATAAGCTTCCCTAATTTATTAAGAAACTTTTTAAAGAGCAAAAGGGGAGAACAAAAACCGAGCATAGTCGGTAG
The DNA here is from genome assembly GCA_900406295.1 of Aurinia saxatilis. Classification (NCBI taxonomy): domain Eukaryota; kingdom Viridiplantae; phylum Streptophyta; class Magnoliopsida; order Brassicales; family Brassicaceae; genus Aurinia; species Aurinia saxatilis. The sequence goes on from OVAP01002165.1 coordinate 15,842, forward strand.
ATTAACCGGATAACCGGAGTGAAAAACCGATAACTCGGACTAAAGCTCAACAAAGAAAGAAAACTACAGAAAGCTGCTTAATTTACAACTATAAACCACACGGCACCGGCCAAAACCGGACACCGGTGATAGACTCGTCGGAGATTTAGATCTAAACTTTTTTCACTAGAGAGAAGTTAGAGAAAAAAGAGGAAAGAGAAACATCTAAATGACAGTTCAAAAACCTTTAACTAGTAAAATAGCATTCTGATTTATGTACTGACCAAAGAAAAGAAAATATAATATATATATATATATATATATATATATACTATGATACAATACATATTTTTTCAATATTAATTTATTGTTCTTCGAGCATGAATGGTTCATCCACTAGCACCCACAGCAGTTGCGTTTGCGGGTGGTAGCGGTTATTGGCGGTTTGTAACAATACAACAACAGCTTTATATCGCTTTGTACTGCTTTACATTCCTCAAATCCAAAAGCTGCTTCCCACAAGTTTTTGCGGCAGCGGACGGTTGCGGATGGTTGAGAAAATATTAAAAAATATTTAAAGAAAATTTACATAAATTTATATGAAAACAAGTATATAAAAAATATATATTCCCAATTCTAGTTACATAAACTCATCTCATTACAAATATTACAAATATGACACACACAATTAAATATTTATATTTCACATAAACTAGATATGTATCTATCACATATCTTTTACTTTAACCTAATAAACTACTAGTATAAAAGTCCATACACTCAAACCTAATATATAAGACTTGTATCAGTGCACAATATTCTTCAGTGAAGACAGTATCATATTTTTTCTTTTTGCTTTATTTTTGTAATAGTCATACTAATTTGTTTTTCTTCCCTAACAATCTTTTGTCATATTGGTGCTGCAATTTGAGTCATGAATTTAAACCAAACGAATTCTAACTCTAATACAAAAAACGTAAGTGAATCATACATACATAGTTTATAAATTTTCGGACTGAAATTACTTGATTTTTAAAAATTTATTTTCAAAAATTTATGTGGTCGGATGAGCTCACATACGAATTACTTGAACGGGTAATTATTGAGAAACAAGATGTGACCAACAAGGGACTTCTTTCTAGTGTTTCCAAAGAACAGATCATAAAAATTTTAATGATCAATTTGGAATTAATTTGGAGGAGTCAAGCAAAAAATCGGTTGAATTATTTGAGAAAATTTAATAGTATTTATAGGACTTATCCAGAAGGTCCACGTCTTGGAACAAATTTGTGCAATTTGTTACACTACTCGATACAGTTTTTGATGATACACTCAATTTATAAAGTGTTTTTAGATAATTATACTGGTTTATTTTTTGGTTTTTAATATTTAATAATGTTCAACTAGAGATTTTTTATAATTATTATTATAACAAAAATATATTTTAATTAGAATGATTTATAAAAGAATTTATAGTTATAATTTTATATATATTGTTAATGTGTACTCAAGCGATATTACAACCACTGGTAACCAGTAAAAAATATCCTGCAAATTCACCAATTTTTAATCGCTACACCAATCATATAAAACACTTGATAACGCTCATAACGTTAACCGCCCGCTTCCGCAAACGAAACCGCACCCGCTGTGGTTAAACCAGTCAGGCCCTTACACGTACACTTTTCTCTCGCTCTTCTTTTCCACTACTGTTCAATTTTGAAACTGCAAAAATGTTGTTATTCCCCAGGGTTTTAGTACCTCTCTTCTTTCCCATTCTTTATCATAACTTCTTTCTTCTCATTAGAAATACTCACCTATTTATCTCTTCCACACAACTTTTCTCTCAGATTTTTACTTCCATCAACGATTTTCAAAGAAATTTTTTGTTTTCGACAACCGTGGACTCTGATTCTTACCAATTGTTTCCATCTCTGACTACCAGCGGCTACCACCGTCTTTGTCGTTGTTGTTGTCACCCCTTCGTCGTCTTTTTCATCGTCGACTGATTTCCGGTGAATTATTCACTGTTTACGTAGAGTCTTTTCCAATGTGATATCTTTTTCTCATTACCAATCAATTTTCTCTTTGTTCTTATGTTACAGATGCTGCCGATTAGGTTTTTTTCCGACATTTTTGCCCTTTGAACCAACTACGATTCTCCGTTTTTTTTTTTTTTTATCTCTCCCATTTTTCTGATCCGTTTTTATTTCATTTATATTCTCGATTCCCTTTTCGTTAATTTCGACGAAAAACCAATCAGATCTGTCTTTATTTAACACATATTCTTCATTATTATGTAGCATTCAGATAAGTTATGTAGTTTTTTTCTGCAAGTTTTATCATATGCTTTATATTGTACTAGTATTTTAGCCCGTGCATATGCACGGAAAAAAAATTAAATTTGTTTATGAATGAATTAATGTGTACTGATATATATATAATTTGGAGCAAAATTAATCTTATAGATATTTTAGCTTTATTCCCTTATATGGTTTTTTAAATCATTTTCTTAACTATGTTTAAGCTAAACGATCAAACCAATCTGACTTGATGTTGCAATGGTTTAAAAAGTTTTGAGTCATACTTGATGTTGTAAATTTTTAAATTCTAAGTGTCAAAACCTTTATGTTAAACACCAATTATCCTATAAATTAAAAATAATTGACACTGTTGAACATAATGTTTCATAAAAAAAGAAACATTTAAAATATAGTAGGATAAAATATTAAATGTCCAAATTTAACCGTTCTAATCTGATAGGATCCGTTTATGATAGTTTCTAAGAAAACGTTGAGTTTCTCACAGGGTTCTCTTTTGGATCTTCAGAACACTCCTTGCTGGAGTCACCCAAATGTGTATGTTCTTATCTAACATGTATATACAATGAACACAGTTAGCTGGTATAAAACATTACAAAAAATAAATATACAAATTTAAAAACTCATAAAATTATTTGTATCTTCGAATTAGTAAAACAAAATCATGAAATACTACTTGACGTAAGAAAAAAAAAACATCAGCATTTCTAATGATACCACTTAAAAGGTCTTGTTTTGGTTTTTTTTACAATGGCTACAGGAATCGTAGCAAATTAGGGGAAAAACTGCTCAATGTTGCCACAAATTGTTGAACTACTAAACACGAACTTAATAATGATGAGAGTGAAAGAAAACTATTGTTGTGGTATACAAAGAGTATGAAAATCAGAAATATAAAATGAATTGATTACATGTACAAAAATAGAATTTGTGTAACAGTTCAAACGAAAAAACAGTTGTTGACAAATAAAATAATATACTAAGATCTCTGATATGAAGATTTAGTACTTTTGTAGGAGCATCATTAGCATCTAGATCTTAAGAACTAAGATCATCCATTCTAATAATCTCACAATAATACGGATGAAGTTAAAACTCATTAATAAATTAACAATCACGTACGTTATCATTTTTAACTGAGGATTTTTATGGACCTTGTTGGATTTTTGATAGATGGATCATCGTCTTCTTTATAATTATCTATTTAACAATAAAACTAGGTGACTGTCCGCGCCCTGTGCGGGTGCTAACAATTTTTTACTTTTTTTTTTTGCTTCAATTTTTTTAAATTATAAAAGTATACTGATAGTTAAAATGAAAAATAAAGTTTTTGAAAAAAGTGACCAAAGAAATAAAACTCAGCTGTAATTAAAACAGAAATATTATGAGATTCAGTGTTGAATATTGAAAGAGAGCATCTTCTATTAATTTTGAATATTGGTTACAGATTCATTTGAGAATTACAAAAGACTTTAATATATTCATGATCTCTAGCTTGTGTCCCTGCATATGAATTTCACATATCATTTTCTTTTAATAACCCTTTCTGTAACCCATGCTTAATCATTTGTAAAATAAAATCATACATGAGCAACTTCTTCTGCTAGTACAAGAGCCGACTGTCCGAGAAAACTCTCCATAACTCGATCAAACGCTACAAACATCAACTCCACTCCCTTTGAATCAGAGACATTCATAACCAAACAACATTAACCAACTGTAATAGTAGTAACCCACGTCATGTATAACAATAACTACCAAAAACAACGTAATAGAAAGAAATACAACTCATATAATATATAACCTTGCAATGACATCTGACACATTATTGTCACATGTTAAACAGTCGAACAAAGGAGGACTCCCAGCTTCAGGAACATTTTCGCACGGCTGAACTTTCTTTTTGCAAGCATTGCAAGATATGTAATACCAACGCGGGTGTGTCTCAATCGAATCAACAACCGCGGAAGTTACAAACTTAATTGGCTTCACGTTTTCAATATCCAATCTTAGAATATTCATTTCATATAGTAATAAAATAATTTTATGTAAAAGGACATACCTGTTTAAATTCTTAACATTAGCAACATCCAATTTTGCGTTTTTAACAAAAAAAACTCGTTGTGGTAGTTTATTTGGTAAACAGAATTAGCCTTTTCACCGTGTGTCATCACCATAGGTAATATTCAATCATAATTAGAAAATATATATATATATATATATATATATATCTGATATATTGCGTTTTTAACACTTTTATACTCCCTCCGTTTCTTAAAGAGTGTCGTTTTAGGCTTATTTTTTTGT
>OVAP01002166.1:1170-20447 GCA_900406295.1 Aurinia saxatilis
CTTCGCAATATCGGATAGCAGTTGGTTCAGCCCCATTCACGTTGTGCCAAAGAAAGGTGGGATGATAGTAACGCGGAACGATAAAGGAGAGTTGTTGGCAACAAGAATGATTACCGGAAACCGTATGTGCATAGACTACGGGAAGCTGAAGACATCAACACGAAAAGACCATTACCCACTCCCATTCATCGACCAAATGCTCGAAAGGTTAGCCAAACATAAATACTATTGTTTTCTCGACAAATATTCTGGTTTCTTTCAGATTCCAATCCACCCATACAACCAAGAAAAGACAACCTTCACATATCCGTACGGATCTTACGCATACATGCGGATGCCCTTCGGGTTTTGTAACGCTCCAGCAACTTTCCAGCGCTGCATGATGTCAATCTTTAGTGATCTAGTAGAAGACATTGTAGAAGTATTCATGGACGACTTCTCGGTTTACGGTAACACATTCAAGTCATGCCTTGATAATTTGTGTAGAATACAGTGTGAAGAAAAATATTTAGTCCTCAGCTGGGAAAAATGTCATTTTATGGTCCAAGAATGAATAGTCATGGGCCATAAAATCTCCGAAAAAGGGATAGAGGTGGATAAGGCAAAAATCGAGGTAATGGTAAAACTACAACCCCAAAAATGTAAAAGGCTTTCGTAGTTTCTTAAAACATGCAGGATTTTACAGAAGATTCATCAAGGATTTTTCCCATACAGCTCGGCCGCTCACCAAATTACTATGCAAGGATATACCCTTCGATTTCTATGACGAATTCTTGGACGCATTTAGGAGAATAAAAGCAGTCTTGATTTCAGCACCATTTCAACCGCCAGACTGGACTCAACCTTTCGAGATTATGTGTTACGCAAGCAACAATGCCGTAGGAGCAGTATTAGGACAGAAGAAAGACAAGAAGTTGCACATCATACATTATGCAAGTAGGACGGTGAATGACGCTCAGTGCAACTACGGAACTACTGAGAAAGAAATGCTAGTTGTTATCTTCGCCTTAAAGAAGTTTCGTCCATGCCTGGTCGGTTCGAAAATTATCATCCATACTGATCTCGGCGCTGTCCGTTATTTTATAAAGAAGAAAGATTCCAAACCTCGCCTACTGCGCTAGGTGCTGCTTTTACAGGAAGTCGACTTGACGATAGTAGACAAGAAAGGCAGCGACAATTGGGTAGCAGAACATTTTTTCAGAATGAGAATAGATGAAGGAGTGCCCATTTGTGACAACCTAATGGATGAAAACATAAATTAACTAGAAGTGTTCCCCCATAGAAGAACAGTTACAACTGGTTTCCAAGCAGCATGTGCCGAAATCATCTTAGTATAGCCACATTGCAAACTATTTGGTGGCTAACATTGAACCTCCCTTCTTCACATGATATAGGAAGAAAAAGTTCCTAAGGGAAATTCGGTGCTATCAGTGGGACGAACCTTATTTATACAAGAAATGCATTGATGGCCTTTTCCGAAGGTGTATTCCGGAAGACAAAATTCATGGAGTTCTGAACGGATGCCATGGTGCAGAATACGGAGGACACTTTGACACGTTCAAAACGGTCTCGAAAATACTTCAAGTTGGCTTATGGTGGCCAACCATGTTTAGGGACACACATTCATACATATCCAAATATGACGCATGCCAACGAATGGGGAACATCAACAAACCAAACGAAACTCCACAAAATTTCATTCTAGGGGTCGATGTTTTTAACGTATGGGGGATAGACTTCATGGGACCATTCCCTGCTTTTAACGGGAAAAAATACATCCTAGTAGCAGTGGACTACGTTTTCAAGTGGGTAGAAGCAATTGCAACAGCAATAAATGACGCCGCCGTGGTCAGCAAGCTATTTAAGACAATCATTTTCCCCAGCTTTGGAGTGCCCCCGTTGGTAATCAGTGATGGAGGAAAACATTTCGTCAATAGAGCCTTCAGTGCACTAATGAAGAAAAATGGGATTAGGCATCGCGTTGCCACACCCTATCATCGTCAAACCAGTGGCCAAGTCGAGGTGTCAAACAGGCAGATCAAGAGTATCCTAGAGAAGACCGTGAATAAATCCAGGTCAGCTTGGTAAGATAAACTTCATAATACACTTTTGGCCTATAAAACAGCTTTTAAAACCCCACTAGGGACCACGCCTTACCACTTGGTCTACGGCAAGGCATGTCATCTTCCAATCGAGCTCGAATACAAGGTAGCCTGGGCCATCAAAGAAATGAACCTTGAGTTCAGAAAGTCTGGTAGAAAACGCCTTACTACTCTTATCCACATAGATGAACTCAGACATCTCGCCTAGAAGAACTCGAACCTCTAGAAGGAAAAAGCAAAAGCCTACCATGATAAAAGGATAATACGACGAGATATCCAGCCAGACGACCTGGTACTCCTATACAACTCTAGAGCTCGCCTCTTCCATGGGAAGCTACGATCTCGGTGGCACGAACCTTTTAGAGTAATGGATGTCACGACACATAGAGCAATTGTTCTCTAGGGAAAACACGGACGTACTTCACAGTGAATGGTCAGAGGGTCAAACCCAACTTTGCAAAGGAAGAAAACAAGGTTTCACCCATGATAACCTTTCACAAGCCACCACCACCGGAGAATTAAAAATCTCCAAACCATGTCGAGCTAACCGATATTAAACAAAAGCGCTGAGTGGGAGGCAACAAACTGATATGTCTTAGTTTAAGTTTACTTTTAGTGCATTTGTTCGTGTCTCAGGAAATAGGATTCAAGGATTCAACCACGAGGATGAAGAATCGATCGAACGCCTTAAACAGCAATCGATCGATCGTCTGCAGTTCACAAGCTTTTTTTTACTTTTTCCTTGGAAAACCAGAGGCCACTGATTCGAATCACTGGTGATCCAGGAGAATGCTGCATACTTCAACACTAATCGAGAGAGAGTAAAAAATCAGGAGAATCACGCTATGATTTGATCGATTGATGACTGCATCGATCGATGAAGACCCAGAGAGATGAACACTTCCTTATTTCAACACGGCAGATGATGATTTACTGATGTCATCCGGTACAAATCCTCTCCTATCTCTATACACTTGAAGGTCACTCGATACACTTGAGGACAACGAGGTAACCATTTTCCATCTCTGTTTCAATCCATTTCAATTCTCATTTTGCTCTCACAGCTTGTCAACATCGGGGACGATGTTATTCAAGTCAGGGGGTATTCCTTGTTATCTAACTCATTTTTATCGAGTCAAAAGCGTTTTATTGAGTCAATCCAGGTATGGAACAAGGACCTTACTCACAACTGGAATAGCGGCCTAGTGACCATTTTTACAAGACTGCCCTGAGGCACTTATTTCAGAAACCCCATACTCAAGCTTCCCTAGCACATCTCGGTTTGCACGTACTTTAATAATTCTGATTTTGACTCTGTTTTATTTAGACCTAAACCGGAATTTAAATCTTTCTTGCTGAATGTATTAAACTAGGGAAAACAAATATATTCAGGACTTCTTATCCACTTTACCACTCTCTTGATGATCATGAATAGTAAACTTATCTTAAGTTGCTACCACACCCATAAACCTAACCTCTTTTCAAACCCCATGCAGTCTCTTTTTATTTCTTGTCTTATATGCAGTATGTGTAAAACGGTTGGAGAGATGAGACCAACGCAGACTAGCGAAAAAGCATGTTATGCTCTTAATACATGCATAGAGATTCAAAGAGAAGGTTTCAAGGCCAATTTCCCTGGTAACTTTTCATCAAAATAAAGGTAAATTTTGTGGCTTGCTCTTTATGGTGAAAGCTTCATTGTAAAAAAAACAAAATAATAATAATAATTTAGAAGCTTTATCATCCATATTTGTAGAAAAAGGCCAGGAAAATCAGGGATCAAAATGAAGAAAGATGGTAAACGTTTAAAGGAGTCCGAGGATGTTAAAGAAGACCTTAGATTCCTCTGAAAAATCTAGTCTAGGGGAGGAACAAGCCGAGCTAAGGAGATAGTGATTGGGAAACTGTGCCATCAAGCGGTCCGATCTGTCTTGCTTTTTTTGAAAACATATCGCATTTCTCTTGAGTACGGTAAACCCTAAACACACTAGCATCACCTTTACATATTAGCCCCCTCTCATTACACACCTAGCCTGTTTTACCTAGCTGATACTTTCCAGTAAGAAAGCTCACGCAAAAATGAATGAATGTAGAGAGTCAGAATTTCAGTACCTTTAGGATATCTGCAGGTTGAGATTCTTGTTGGACCAGTTCGGAGAGTTGTGGTGGGAGTATAAGACGAGAAATTTTGGCAGGATTATCAAGATGACCATCACGAAGCTGCGCCTCTAAGTTGTGATACAAGTAAGCGAGTTCCTAACTTTTCAAACTTATTTCCATTTTTAGCGTGTGTTTGTTCGAGGACGAACAAGGCTAAGTCTGGGGGATTTAATAGTGATGATATTTTACCGCTTTTCGATATAATTTTTCGGTGTTTTATCAAAGAAAATATTTGATTTGAAACATAAACTACTGGATTTCACATTTTCTGTTTGCAAAGCGTTTTTGTGAAAACAATGCATTTTAGGTTTCAAATGAGAATTTTCTACCAAATCCAACAAGTCAACATCAGAAGTTCAGGACCAGATGAAGGAGATGTTCATTTTGGAATAAAGTGAGGAGTTGGGACAATCAAGCCACGTGAGTTAGCTTTCACATGGGCTTGGAATTATGTCATTATTCCTCAGGAGTAACATGTTAAGCTCAAATTACTGAAGTAGTATCCAGAAGCCCACAAGACATGAAGGCCCAATCGATCGGACCAGAGGTCCACCGATCGCTCGAAGCCCATTTTGCCAAGAAGGTTCCAGAACAAATTCCGATATACACAGTTGCATTTGGGTAGATATTTGTTTACGTTGAAGACAAACTCATGAGATACTGAATCTTCAAAAACGCGTTGAAAGATCTTGGTCGATCGGTCAGGATAGCTACGACCGATTGATAAATGAAGATAAACATAAATATTTGGATTCTCATCCAAATATTCCTCCTGATTCTTCTCGACCCTCTACTCGACCCTCTCCCCTATAAATACAGAAGACTGAAGTCCGAGAGAATCATCAGAAATCTCTCTAAAGCTTCCAGGCGTCCACGCTTATAGTTTATCAGTTTTTACCAGTTTCTTTGTTTCATTTATTTTGATCATTGCTTCAAGGAAGAAGTCTGTTATCTCTGCATTTCCAGAGAAGCTATTCTGAACCCTTTTAATACAAGCAATTTTCATTATGTTTATGTCTACTTTTGCTATGTCTGAGTAGTCTTTTAGTCAGGAATAGGGTTTTACTAGAAGGAATCATGGTTTGGTAGATAGGCAAGATGAGTATGTAATGAGTAGTTTATAGGCTTACTTTCATATCAAGACTTAATATTAATCTTAGGATAAATCCGCTACTAATACACCACTTAGAGTAAGAGATCCAGAACTTGAAAATGAAAGCTTTACTATTCATAGTTTAGTAGGATTTGATTTCTTGAACTTAATGCCTAGATTGATTGGCTGATCAGCCCACATGTTCTCTTTCGGAAAGGATATATGTTAGAGCTAACTCGGTAACCAATTGAACTAGACTATCTAAGCATGACCATAAGTATAGTTAGTTATTAGTGATTCCAACTATATAGCCTAAACTAGGATTTACATAATTACTACCCTGAATAATTCAAGCNGTTATTAGTGATTCCAACTATATAGCCTAAACTAGGATTTACATAATTACTACCCTGAATAATTCAAGCTGTGATCCTCTGATGCATTACTTGACTTCTTAACGCTTTTTAATATTGAATTTTCTCACGTTTATTTTGTTTTAGTCATTTCAGGCATTGATCGATCGACCGCATAATCTGCCATCGACCGTAAGGTGTTTCAAACGATCGATCAGTTCATACGACCAATCGATCGTAACCAAAACCCATTTCATTTTGCGGCTTAGCTCGAGTGAAGTTGGACGTGCTACTATGTACACTCTGCTCTCTGTGGCTACGTTCCCTAAGTACTACTGCGAGACATGTGCGCTTGCAGGAAATGTTTTGGGCGAAAATTAATCCCCATCATGGTGCAACCACTTTTGCTAGGCACCTCCCACACTTTCACGAATTTGTACGAAGGTACCATACCTTTTCAAAGCTCATATGGTGATTTACCAGTCACCTTATGTGGGAGCTTGTTGAGGATATAGTTCATGGTAAGCAAAGCTGCCCCCCCCCTCCCCCACATGGAGTGGGCTAAGCCAGATTCCTGCAACAACGCGTTCATCATTTCTTTCAGAGTTCGGTTTTTCCATTCCGTAACACCGTTAGATTCAGGTGAGTAAGGAGCGGTTGTTTGATGTATAATAACCTTTTCTCTGCAAAATGCATTGAATGATTCGTTATACGCTCCTCCTCTATCACTTCGAACTATTTTGATAGTTTTCTGAAGCTGATTTTCCATTTCGAGTGTAAACTCTTTGAATTTCTCAATAGCTTCATGTTTGCAATGCAACAGATACACGTAGCAATATCGTGTGCAATCATTTATGAAGGTAATGAAGTATTTTTCCCACCTCTAGTTTGCACATACTTTAAATCACACAAGTCCGTGTGAATTAAACATAGAGGTTCGGTTGTTCTTTCAACTCGTGGTGAGGGAGTTTTAGTGAGTTTGGCCTGTACGCACACTTCACATTTTGCTTGGTTAGTTTTGAATTTTGGAATTAAATTCATATTTTGCATCTTTCGCACTGTTTTTTAATTGACATGTCCTAAACGTTCATGCCAAGTAGTAAACGACTCAACCAAGTAAGCAACTGGAGTTTCATTCATTTCAGCAACTGAGAAGCTACATTTTTGGACGGACTATCATTACAGACATTTTGATCAGTCCATTCTTAACAAACCCCTCTCCCAAGTACATCCCATTTTTCTTAAGAACTGATTTATCTGACTCAAAACTAATGGCAAAACCATACTTGCTTAGTACCGATCCAGAGATGAGATTCTTCCGCATGTCTGGTACATGTTTCACATTTGTCAGAGTAAGCTTACGCTCAGAAGTCAGCATCAAGACTACTTCACCTTTACCTTCAATATTGGACACCGACGTGTTGCCCATGAACTGTGGCGCACTTGACTTGTTCTTCACGTACGTGGTGAACATGGTCTTGTTAGCGCAGACTTGTGTGGTTGCACTAGTGTCGTAGAACCACTCCACTGGATTGTCTTCCAGCATGTTGCATTCAATAACCACTGCGACCATGTCTTCTTCAGTTAGGTTCGCCTGGTACTTTATGTCCTTGGCTTTGCTTTTGCAAACATCAGCCTTATGCCCAATCTTCCCACAATGATGGTACTTCCCTTTGAACTTCTTTCGGAGTTGTTCTTCTTGAAGTTCGTTGTGGATGACACCTTCAAGGACTTCTGGGGAATAGAGAATGCTTTCCCCTTGCCTTTAGGATTGGCCTTATGCTCAACTACATTGACCGCATGCCCTTGGTTATGAGCACCTCCATGAGTCCCACGATTCTTCTCCTCAATCCTCAACCTGCGGATGAGATCATCAAGAGACACTGCCTTACGTTTAAAGTTAAGGTAGTTCTTGAAGTCTGACCAGCCTGGTGGTAGCTTCTAAATCAAGCTATTAGCCTTGGTGATGTTGCAAATTGACATCCCTTCCAACTCCATCTCTTGCCAAATTCGTAGGAGAGCCTCGACTTGCTCCTCGCAGTTGAGAACCTCTGCATTCCAGAGTCATCAAACTTGTACTTGTTCTCTAGAACCAACCAAAGTGATTTTGAAGAATTGTACTTGATGTAGAGCTTGAACAATTTGTCATGCAAGCGGCTCAGAACCAGACCTTTGCAATAAAAATCTCCTTGAACCCAGCTATCAACACTTCCCTGGACATACACATCTTTGTTTTCAGGCGTAACTATTGGTCTATCCTCAGTGATGTATCTTTCCATGTGCAAGCTTGCCAACCAGTAGATCATCTTGTCTTGCCATGTTTTGAAATCTTGACCACCATCATACTTGTCTGGCATCATCCATGACATTCTGGGTTGGTCCATGATCAAACAAGTTTCAACGCACATCATCCAGATTTGTCTTCTCCAAATCCTTTGCAAGACGGGCATTTGTCTCCTCAAGAGTCTCTTGAGTCTTGTCAAAGACGTGACTGCTCATGTTGGTATCAGCCATTCTGTTCACCATAAACAGAGTAGATTAATATACTAATCAAACAATTCAGGTAACTAAATTACACCGAATTATTAATTAGGTAATATTGCTTTTATCAAAAATATTTTCTTTTTCAGGAATTTCCTTTTTTGGAATATAGAATATTCCTTTCCAAAATTTTCCGTTGCGGAATATAGAATATTTACTTTCAGAAATTTCCTTTTTCGGGAAATGGAATATTTCCTTTTTTGCGTTTCACAAACTCACTCGGTTATGAGTGTTCGTGGGAACCAGGAATTTGTCGTTATAGAAATTGTCCACAACGATCACTAAAGAGCGTATGTGAAGCAGTTAAAACGATAATAGACAAGAATTTAAAGCGTTCTTCTATAAACTTTTCCCGCGTGAACCATCTTAAGATGATCACGTTAAAAGTTTCTCTAAGAAGATTTTGAAAACCGAAAATATCGTAAAATTCTCAATCCGTTTAAAGCGACAAGCAGAAAGCGAATTTTTTGAATTAAGATTGTAGGAATCGCAAAACCCGAATTAAGAAAATACAATTTTATTATATAGATAATAAACAATAACAGTTTACAAAATCATAATTAGAAGAACATAAACGATAAAATAAAGAACAGATCTAATAATTGAAAGTTCTCACGGAGGCAAGAGATTAACTTTTTGTCCTTAATTCGAAAAATCGGCCAGAATGTACTTTGATTTTAAATCGATTTATGAATCTCAAGATACAACCAATCATAGACTATCACGAGTACACCGTGATAGAATCAACAAAACTAGTACTACGATATTCTCTCGAAATTAAACTAAAGACTTACTTGATCAAACGAACGAAGTAAGCAAAAGACTAGAGATGAAAAACTGAAGAGATTTAGGAACTGGAGTTTTCTGTGTTTGAGAGGATGAAAAAATAATGAGGGGTGAACCTCTTTATTTATATTCGCAGTAGCTTAGGGTCTCAATTGAATCCTTCCAATGTGGACTCAAATTTTTCTATCCGAAGTTGCTCACTCAAATATTTCCGATGTGGGACAAAATCCTAACCAACTCAAGTTGCTCACTTTACACCTTTATTTCTCATTCAAATCAACTCCATTTTTGACGTTTGAGTACACTATCTTATAGTGCTCGTTACAAACTATCCAACGAGCTATCGACCAGCCAATTCCGACAAGCCATTTGGCCGGAAAACGGTAGAAAGATCGCCGGAAACATGCATGTCAAAACCTTCACTTTTTTCAGACACATTCTGAAAAAATGAGTCCAACAGAATTCACTTGTATAAAAGGAATTCACTTCTTCTTTCACATCGCCTTATATAAACCAAAGAGGATAAAAAATCACATCAGGAGACACAAAACACTTGTATATTAATAGCACAGTTTCAAAAGACAAAATATGAAACACACTTACCGTTAATATATATACTAAGATCCTGCTCAGCCAAACCTTAGTTCGAGACGTTACGACAGATTGAAAATTCTTATCTTGCTAAAAAACAAGAACCCTATCAGTAATTCATTACAGTCCCTAAGGAGAAAAAAAAACTTCTCAATAAGACAAGACCATATATGAGTGTAATATGACGACACAAGACAACCCATATAAGGGTTTATACGTCAAAACAATGTACTCGACTCATAGATTCCATACCTAAACATCAATTCCCAATCTACAACTTTGCCAATTAGATTTACGAACTTAATATTTGCCCATATTTTTTTGCTTTGAAGTATCTACAACAGAAAGATTGTAAAATAACCTCTTCGCAAGAGTCACATACATAACCCCCATCTAACTAACAAAACAAATCTATGGACACATTCTCTACTACTTAAACACAAAATTCAAAGAACAATGACTCACCTGAAGATCCATCAAAACCATGTAACGATGTAGGTGAGCATTGCACTGGCGACGATTGTGCATCGTCATCCTCTCCTAATCAACACCGTACAAGTTAACACAAACAAAAACTCAAATCAAACCTAAACTCTCTTATATGTAAAACTCATATTCACCAATTTCCTGGCATATAATCTCATGAGGATTTATCAGAAGAAAAAATATCTACTTTGTTAAATCCACAAATGAGCAAAACCGAGACAATGTATTCCAATTATGAGCTTAAGACTTACCAGAAGCTGCACGTTGAAGCTTTCTTGACCTCGGGATATATACATGTCGATCCTCCAAGCCTTATACCACAATAAAATGACGAATGAGCAAATGGAGACCCACACTAATATGAAGATCGCCAAGGTAACATTAACAACAAGACTTACTATGATCTTCAACATCATGCATGGTCTCAATGAATTCATAACAGATTTCACATAGAACCTCTTCTCTCGCTCTCCATTATGTCACTTTAACTGATATCTACATTTCTACTTTGTAAAATCAAACCATTTTTTTTTTCTTTTTCTTTTTTGTGAAAAATACGGGTAGGCATTTTGGTTCCGTTTGCTTTGAGTTTTCAATTTCCGTTTTTTTTTTTCAGTTTAAAGAAAATAGATCTTATTCAGGATTAAGTTTTATTTTGATTAAATTTATCTTATTCTGGTTCTAAAAAAATACTCTGATGTGGGATAAAATAAATACAAGAAAGATTATTTTGGTTTGGTTTGAATCCGAGTTCAAAATTGAGTTGTGAATTACAAAAATAAACAGAAATTATTGCTTTTAGGTTTGTAGGGTTTCTAGGGTTTAAGGTTAAACCATTGTAGAGTTGGGGTTTAATTTTTAGAAAAAATGGTGAAAGAGGCATATTTTCAAAGATTAATTTGCAATAGGTGTTTTTAAAAAACAAAATTGGAGAAAAGGATCTTTTTTTGTTTAGTTATTTTCATAATGATAATTTTAGCCTTCAGTTGGTTTAGTTTTATAATATTGGTTTATGTGTTGGTTTGAAATTTTTTCCTTTTAAATTTTTGTAATTGTAATAATTCAATTAAAATATTTTAAGAAAACAAACTACTCTTTAAATATTTAATTAGATATTAAAATATTTCACTTCTTACCTATCACGTGCTCTTCTTCTAACTTAGTTTGTTCTGAGATCTCGTACTATCTCAGAGACAAAAAATGGTATGATGGATACGTTTCTTGGACAATAGATAATAAACATGGACGATGGATAGTCATCGTGTGTGATGGATATTAATGATGGATAACAAATCATGTATGTTACACAAATCATGTATATTGGATGCCAAGTGTGTATGATGGATGCAAGGCGTGTATGATGGATAATAACAGTGTTTGATGGATGCATTCAGTGGATACTAAATAATGCACATGTATGATGGATACAATACATGTACAATGGATAAATAAGGATAATTGACAGTCCATGTGTACACCAAGAACGTAGGAGAGGAGAGGAGGCATTCGGTTCCACAAATGAGAAAAGGTGAGGCGGCTATGAAAGTTTGGAGAACACGTCGTGTTTTAAACCTTCTTTTTTTCCTTAAAAAAGGATAAATATAAGTTTACAAATGAAAAAAAAAAACTGAATTTAAATCAGCAAAACCAAATAAAATTAAATCTGAATTAAAATTAAATTATGGTTTTGTTACCGAATAAAAACTGAAATTAAAGTTAAAATAGTCATTTAACAAAAAAATGTATCAGTTCACAAATGCCATAAAAAAACACATTTCACAAATAAATTTTCAAAAAAGTATCATTCACCAAAATTTGTCTAGAAAGATTAACACCTAAAATGTGGATTGAGAAATTACTTTCTTTTGATGTAGAAACATATTTTTTAGTCCTTACATTAGTAAACGAAAAGAAAATTTTTAATCCTCAACATTTTGTTGTACACAACTTTTACCTGAACTGGCACAAGGCTCAATACTAAGTTACAAACTCCGCACAATAAATCTATTTATTTTTTTCCCCCTCTTTTTACATATTTCTCTTTTCAACCAATAGTAAAACCAACCCCGAAAAATCAAGTATCTCACAACTTACATTTGAATTTTTTTTACTTGCTTAATTGTTTTATATTGGTCGCTTGGGTTGCAAGGCAGCAGACATTGACCTGAGCCGACCAACAATCTCTGTAAACGATGGCCTCACTTCTGGATCAAATGACCAGCATTGGTCCATCAACTTCCTCTGCTTCTTATCGTTCCGGTATCGTAGGTCTCAGTGTATTGCTCACAATTCCACCTTTTATCAAACAAAATAATGTCAAAATACATCACAAACAAACCTCAGTTCTATCCAAGTTCTATCAGTTTGTTCAAAGAGTTGAGAATGTAGATTTTACCGATGATAGCACCGCAATGTAGATTCGCATAAGGTTCTTCGCCTGTTAAGATTTCCACATTGCTATACCAAATGAAAACACATCCACCTGCAAAATATGTGAATTCTTAGCCACAATAATAAAAACTCAATCTTTTGAATGTTTTGATTTTGGATTGAACGACATACTTTCTCTGAGATGCGATTGCTGCTTCCATTTAATAGCTTTGGTGCCATCCATGGAAGTGTTCCTCTTACTCCACCAGACACAAGTGCTTCGTTTAATTCTCGACAGTCCGAAATCTCCAACCTGTTAATGGAAAAATGATTGCTTGTACAATTTGGCTTGGTATAACCATTATTTTGGGAGAAATTTTTACCTTGCAAATCGGTCTTTGTGGATCCCTCAAGTTTGCAAAGCAAGTAATCGCGCTTAAGATCAAAATGAACAATATTCTTCATATGTATATACTCCATGCCAAATGCAGCATCAAGCGTTATCATAAGCTTTTTAAGCTTATCAAGTGACTATGCATATTTTTTGAATCAGTAAACTTATGATGTGTCCCTACAAATACTTGAGAGATAATGTGTACCTGTCTTTTCTCTACAAGACATGTTTCAAAGATCTGTTCACCATATACTCGGTAACAATTGCCATTGTTCCACCAGGTCCATCTGGTACAACTCCATAAAAGGCCACCACATTTGGATGATGAAGATTCGCCAATATTCGAGCTTCTCTCCAGAACTCTTTAGTCTATTTCAAAAAAAATATCAGTGAAACAATTGTGGTTTTGAAATTCCTTAAAATCACAAAAAAAATATAGGGGAGAGCTAAACATGTCGAGCTTTCTCAGATGATCCACTAGAGAAACAGTTGTTCTTTATCCTCTTGATAGCTACATCAGTTCCTCTCCATTTACCATAGTAAACGGTTCCAAATGTACCCGGTCCTAGCTCATGTAAGTCTTCAAGATCAGTGTTTCTTATAATCTGTAAGCCATATATTCCAGCTTCTATCTCAACCATTGCAGCTCTGCTGAACGATTCATCAGTGTTTCTACGTTTCTTTTTCATTCCCTGCAGTATTAAAGACACTGGTGAGATAAAACCAAACCAACACATACCATGAATAGAATTATAGGACAAATTATTACCTCACTCACGGATTCATGACCAACACTTGTAATATTTTCCTCCCTTATGTAGGCTTTGTGATCATCATCTGAATCACTATGTACATGAGGGAAAATTGTAGCTGATAAGAGAGCATCTGAAGATACTTCGTTCGTCACATCCTCAACCCATCACGTGTAACCAATGTTGTTTCTGAAGAAATCATTTGATTCTTGTGTGTGCATAAAAGCAGCATCTCTACTTCCCACCCTCTTAATTGGCATTCCACAATAGTGAATACTCTCTTCTTTAGGAATATACTCATCATTATTTCTCTCCGAATCCTACACACTTTTTTTAGGAAAACAAGCTTAGAAAAAAAGAAAATTGCTAAATGTACACAAGTATGAAGGTATATGCTTACACATTTCGAGGTAATAGACTCCTGCCTCAGGAGTTCCATTGGGGTATTTTGGTTGGATGAGGAGTGACATGTATGATCACTTGACTTGGTTGTATCACACGGTTGATACGTAGCTGTATTGCGGCTTCTGATGAGAATATCTGATGAGATGTCTTGTTGGAAACTATTCAATTTATCTCTAGAGCCATCGTGATGATTTTTGTTGGTGTTGACTGATAGAGAGAACACTGAGCTCTCTGATTCTTGTGAATCACTTCAAGCAACCCGAGGAGCTGGTTGATAATTCGGACTGCAAGGGAAAATATCTACAATTTCCACAAACACTTTGTATGTGGTCAATCAATTTAAAAACCAATTCCATCTCATTAAATCTATATCAAATCCAGCAAAAACAATGATGGGGATTTAGTTTTCATCCAAAATAGGTCCTGCAAGCACACAGGTCTCGCAGTAGTACTTAGGGATCGTATCCACAGGGAGCAGAGTATACGTAGTAACACGTCAAAGTTCACTCGAGCTAAGCAGCAAATATGAAATGGTTTTGGTTTTGGTCGATCAACAGTATGAACTGATATATCGATAATGCGCCTTTTGGTCGATTGCAGAGTATACATTCGATCGATTGATGCCTGCAAATGCTAAAATGAAATAAAACGTAAGAAAATTTAGATAATAAAGGCGTTAGGAAATCAGACAATGCATCAGAGGGTCACGGTTTGAATTATTCAGGGGAGTGGCTTGTATAAATATCCTAGTGAAAGCTATATAGTTGAAATCACTATTAACTGACTATCCTTATGTTCAGGCTTAGCCAGTCTAGTTCGATTGATATCCGAGTTAACTCGAACATATATCTTTTCCGAAAGAGAACCTATGGGCTGATCAATCAATCAATCTAGGCATTAAGTTCAAGAAATCAAATTTTACTAAACTATAAAATAGTAAAGCTTTTCACTATCAAGTTCTGGATCTCTTACTTTAAGTGGTGTATTAGTAGCAGGTTTATCCTATGACTGAATTAAGATCTGATATGAAAGTAAGCTTATTAACTAGTCATTACACAACCCTATTTCCTATCTACCTAACCATGTGTCCTCCTAGCAAAACCATATTACTAACTAGAAAACTACTCAATCATGCTAAAGATAAACATAATGACAATGAAATTTGTTATTATATCAATCAAGAGGGTTCAAAATAGCTTCTCTGGAGTGCAGAGATTACAAACTTCGTCATTGAAAGCAATTATCAAAGCAGAATAAAAGAAGAGAACAATCAAAAACTATAAACTTTTTAGCCTGGATGCCTGGAAACTTTGTGAAGTGTTGTAATTTTTCTCTCTGGTTTCAGTCGTCTGTATTTATAGGGGAGAGGGTCTAGCAGTTGAACGAGATAAATCAGGACGAGGATTTGGATAGGAATCCAAATAAATGTGTTTATCCTGCTCTGGTCGATCGATCAGTAATATTATAATCGATCGACCATTATCTGAAACGCGTCTTCTGAATATTCGGTATCTTCTGTGATTATCTCCAACATATTCTGATATCTCCCTAAATGCAAAGGTCCTTATCTGAATTTTTTCTCAAAGCTTCCTTGGATTATTGAGCTTTGATCAATCAGTGGGCCTCTCCTCCGGTCGACTGGGCTTTCATCTTATATGGGCTTCTGAATACATCTTCAATGATTTGAGCTTAACTTATTAATCATGAGGGCAAACAAATTGATTCTAATCGCATGTGACAGCTAACTCACGTGGCTTGATTGTCTTAACTCCTAACTTCAATCCAAAAAAAAAAAATCTCCTTCATCTGGGGCTGGACTTCTGATGTTGATTTGTTGGACATGATAGAAAATGCTCATTTGTGACCTAAAATACATTATTTACACAAAAACACTTTGCAAATAGAGAAATGTGAAATCCAGTGGTTTATGTTTCAAATCAAATAGTTTCATCATGGAAAGCACCAAAAAAATATATTGAAAAGCGGTAAAATATCAGCCCAGTCAAATCCCCTAGACTTAGCTTTGTTCGTCCTAGAACAAACAATATGCTAAGAAGGGAAAATACGTTTGAAAAGTTAGGAACTCGCTTACTTGTACCACAACTTGGATGCTCCAACTTCGTGATGATCATCTCTACAATCCTACCCAAAAGCTCTCATCTCATACTCCCACCACAACTCTCTCAACTGGTTCAACAAAATCTTAACCTGCAAATACCCTAACTCCACCAAAATCTGACTCTCTACATTCATTAATTATTGTGTGTATCTCCATGCGTATATTAAGGTTGTAGCATGTTTTTCGCAAGTCTTCACGAGTGATTGAACAATTGCGTTGGTCTCATCTCTCCGGCCGTTTTACACATACTGCATATAAGATAAGAAAAGAAAAGAGACTGCATGAGCCTTGAAAAGATGTTAGGCTTATGGGTGTGATACCAACTAAAAGTGAGTTGGCCATTCAGGATCAGCAAGAGAGTGGTAAAGTGGATAAAAAGTATTGAATGTATTTAGTTTTCCTAGTCTAACACCTCCAGAAAGAAAGATTTATAGTCCAGTTTAGGTTCCAGTAAGATAAAGTCAAAAATCAGATTCATTAAAGTAAGTGAAAACCGAGATATGTTGGGGAAGTTTGAGTATGGAGTTTCTGAAACAAGTGCGGCAGTCTTGTGAAGATGGTCACTCGGCCACAAAATCTAGTTGTGAATAAGGTCTTTATTCCAGACCTAGGCTGACTCAATAAAACACTTTGGACTCGATAAAATAAAATAATATTTAATGGGTACAAAAAGTGCGTCAAAAGAAACAAACAAGTTAGATAACGAGGAATACCCTCCCCAAACTTGAATAACATCGTCCTCGATGTTGACTAGCTGTGAGAGCAAAATGGGAATTTAAATTGATTGATAGAAATGGAAGATGAATTTTACCTCGTCATCTTCAAATAGATCAAATGACCTTCTTTGCATTATTGGAAATGAAAGGACTTTACAGGGAATAAGTGAAGATTTGTGCCTGACAAAATCAGTATATCATCGTCTGTCGTGTTGAATTGATGAAGTGTTCATCATTCTGAGTCTTCATCAATCGATACAGCCGTCCATCGATTGAATCACAGTGTGATTCTCCTGATTTTTTACTCTCTTTTAATTAGTGTTGAAGCGCACACCATTCTTCAGGATCACCAGTAGATTTGAATAAGTGGCCTCTGGCTTTCCAATGAAATAGTGAAATGAAGCTTATGAACTGTAGGCGATCGATCGAATTCTGCAGAGGCAGTCGATCGATTTTGCATCCTCTTGGTTGAATCTTTGAATCCTATTTCATGAGACACAAACAAAAAAATTTAAAAAAAAACCTAATCTAAGACGTACCAGTGGGTTGTCTCCCACTCAACGCTTTTGTCTAAAGTCGGTTAGCTCGACATGGATGGAGATTTTTAGTCCTCCGGTGGGTATGGTTCAAGACTGTGTGATCTTTCGGTGGTACTTGAATATCTAAGCCTCTTCTCTCGCCTGGTTTTAGCCACCTTTCTCCTGTCTCTTACACTTGGAAGGTTCTGAATTGTAGTCGGATAGAAAACCTTCTTGTTGAGAAGGGCCAAGCAAATCCTTTTCTCCAACATGTCGATATGAGCTCCCGTAGAGGCAAGGAATGGTTTACCAAGTAGCAGTGGTGCCTCTGATCTCTGATCAGTATTCATTATTAAGAAATTAGTGGGCATGAAGCATCCATCTATGTGTACCATGATGTCATTCACATATCCTAGCACATTCCCTTGTGATGCGTCGGCGAGCATGATGGTTTTCGTGAGTGGCTTAAAGTCTCGAATCCCAAGTGAGTATGCATCCTTTCTTAACATCATGCTCATGCAAGCCCATATATAGCACAATGCAGTTGGGAATTCTTTAGTATTTATTGTGATTGGTACAATTTACTTTCCCGGGTCGCCTTTCTTGTAGATCATAATGAGGCTTGCTTTCTTTTCTCACTTTGAGAAAAAGCTCTCTTATGTCAAGTCATGGGCCAATACTCCAAATACTCATGCAGAGGGTGTGTCTTTATAGCCTCAGTGAAAGTAGGTGTGTCAAACGGGCTGCTCGCCTAAACGGGCCACCCGCGCGGGCCTTTTTTTTGTGCGGTCATGTCGGGCTGGACCGGGCTGGCTGCGGTCCTAGAAAACAAGACCCAAACCCGCTCCGCAATATTTTGCGGGTCAACAGACTAACCCGCGGGTCAAGACGATCTGCTAATTTGCCGACTCTTTGCTCTGTCTCTGTCCTCTGTCAAAACTCCAAACCAAACGCAACAAACTCAAATCTCTCAATCGCCTCCTGATTTTTCAAATCCGTTTGTTTCGAGCCAAATTCTATTGATGGAATCACAATCCCAATCTGTTTTTAGACCGGATTTGATGGCCCTCGTTCCGTATAAACCATTTGTGCTCTATTTCCCCCTACTTCGCCACCACTACCTGATGTCATCTTATTGTCATATGGAGTTGAAGACCCACAACCGCAAGCTTCTAGGACTTACGCAAGGTGTTCGAAGAAGACATGCAAGAATGATTCGTATGTGAAGTCGTCTATGCCGACATCGGGTCCTCGTCGAAGTTCAAGACTGGTTCATTTGGGAAGTGACACCTCAGGGCAAGCAATTTGAGAACCTGTGGCAAAGTTGTCTCGCAACGACATAGGGCAGAGCCAAAAATCGAGGAGATACAGGACATACCAGAGAAAGAGGAGGTTAAGGAGATCTTTGTTGCTGAACGGAGAATCAAATTCCGTCACGAAGCTTTCAAGCAACATCCATTTCATAGGGATTTCTTCTTTGAAGAAAGCAAAATCAGGTTTGATGATCTATAGCAAGTAAAGGCTTTCTGGTTGAGCAGCCATTCTGCCTTGATGCTCCAAGTGTCTGATATATTACGTTTTTAACTCATTCTAACCCCGGTTTTAAATTGTTTCTCGAGTCTTTTAGTGTTGTTTTAGGGTTTTAACAGGAGCAAACACGTGGAGAATGGACTTGAGCTTCAAAGTAGGAGTTGTGAGGGAAATTGTGAAGATCCGTGAAGAAATCACATGGATCGATCGATCCATTACGTGGATCGATCGATCCACATACGGATTGATCGATCCATGCACATCACACACCAACATTTTACTTGTGGATCGACCATGTACCTAAGGATCTATCGTTCTAGGAAGGGATCGATCGATCCACTCAAGGGATCGATCGATCCAT
>OVAP01002167.1:0-10998 GCA_900406295.1 Aurinia saxatilis
TTTTTTCACATATACACAATGGTTTATATCAGCCTTACTCATGCATTGCTTTATTCGATGTTTATTTACCAATGAGGTTAAAATGTTACAGATGGAACGTTCTGGTTTTGGCAGAACTATTCTCTCTGGGGTGGTAGAGCTGATCATCTCCTTTGCTATATCGGATCCGAAAATGGTGGGTTTATCAGAGATGGAGAAGTCAAGATTGTCGCGGAGGTAGATGTTTTTGAAGTTATTGGTGAATTAGATGTACCAAATGAATCTGAAGAGACAAACAAGACACATGAAAATGATGAAGAAGTCAAGTTTGATGTTGTTGAAGTTATTGGAGAAGTAGATGTACCAAATGAATCTAAAGAGACAGACAAGACATATGAAAATGATGGTCCAGTGGTGGAGGAGAGCATTGATGTCAATGGGTTTCAAGTTCTTCCTTCACAGGTAAATTTTTTGCAAACTTCTTGTTACTTTACAAGACACATGATCATATTGTTTTGTTTTGGATTAGAGTATGTTGTGGTCTGTTTTCAGATTCCTATCTCATATGGTAAGTGTATGCATATCTCAGGTAAAATCTGTGAGGCGTATATTTGAAANGCTCTCTCATGGTAAGTGTATGCATATCTCAGGTAAAATCTGTGAGGCGTATATTTGAAAAACACCCAGACGTTGCATCAGAATTCCGAGCAAAGAACCAGCTTATGAGGAAAACATGCATGAGTTTCCTGCTCAACTTAATCGAGACAATGTGTCAGCCACTTGAGGAGCTCTTAGATGAAGATATTGTGGAAGCAGACATCGCGCTAACATACTTGAAAGATGCAGGATTTAAGGTGGATTGGTTGGAGAAGAAGCTGGACGTAATAAAAGAGAGGAAGGAGAAAGAGCAGTCTGGTTTGTCCCGGCTCCAAGAAATAGAGGAAAGTTTAACGGAACTGAAGAAAAAATGTTCAGACCTGGATGCGCTAGCGGAGAAGGAGAAGGAAGAGTTGTCTTCCACAAGAACTCCTATGTCTTTTGATGATCTTGTTTGATAACTTGAGTTCCAAGGCACTTGGTTTTTATCTTACTTTCAATAATACAAGTTTCGGAAATGGATTATATTTGTGAGTTGAGAACAGATTAGTCTCTTCCTGTAATTGAGAACTTTTATTTAGGGAAGTTCTAACGCACTTAAGTAGAAAGTTATATTTTGTTAGGAGTGTTTCACTTCAAAACTGACGTGGTTATGAACCTTAATGATAAGTACTAATCACATTATTTATGAAAAATAGAGAGGAGCACTTGAAGAGTCGTGGTTAAGCCAGTTGGCTCTAGTTAGACTCCTTTAATATGCATTGGTCTAATTGTTATGATACTGAGTATCAAGTCACGATGAGCCAAGCCTGCTCGTTTTAGCCGCACGTTATTAATTGGTGCTTCATTTTCCTCTTACTATATATAATTGTCTATGGCATGAAGAATCTATAGCTTCTTTTTCCTCTGTTATCACACTTCAATGGAGAAACTAGACGCCAAGAAGTTTGCTTGGGTTATTAAGGACTTCTCCTCTTTGCAAACTGACAAGTTTTATTCTGTTCCAGTCTTGATCAGCGACTGCAAATGGTAAAATATGTGAACCTTTTCTTTATGTTATTGGCATTTAGATGATATCTTATGATTGTGATTTTTCTGGTAGGCGTCTTTGTGTTGTTACCAAAGGACAAGATGGTGATCATTTGTCTCTCTATCTGCACGTTGTAGATTCTGAATCACTGCCTTGTGGATGGAGAAGATACGTGAGACTTCGATTTACTATAGTAAATCAGCTTTTGCAAAAGTTCTCTGTGATGAAAGGTAACTTTTACCAAGACTTTTATTGCTATGCATTGAGATTATGACTATATGTTATGGAACGCTTGTCTTGTTTTTGGGGATATATGATGTTTATGTAATGTTTTGTTTGATAATACTCAACCTATTTAGATGAAATGTTGCAGAAACTGAGCATTGTTTTGATGGAAAGTCTACCACTTGGGGTTTTCCAGCAATGCTTCCAGTCTCCGAACTTCGTGAAGAAGATTGTGGATTTCATGTCAATGGAGAAGTCATGATTTATGCAGAGTTGGATGTTTGTGAAGTCATTGGGACATTTGATGCATCAGAGAGTTCTGGAGATGCAACCGCACTTATGAGCAAGAACAAAGAGAAAGCTGGTGTTGAGTCCAATGATATGATCAAGAAAAATACAGCAGTAAAGGTAACCAACAATGTCAATGATACTAAAAAGGTGAGAATAATTAAGAATGATTTCAAAATGTTTTTCTGGTGTACATGCAAAACACTTTTGCCTTAGTGTCTTATTTTTGTACTTAAGGTGATACTGAAGGACAAAAATTAAAACTAATATTGTTATGTTCTGTTCATATGGTGTCCATATACTGATATTTTATGTTTCGACTTGCAGGTACAAAATGCTGTCAAATTCTCTCAAAAGAACAAACGTTGGAAGATTGCGTTTTGGATTTTCGTCTGTTTATTCATTTCTGCGTTGGTGATGAAATTGGAACAGACTATAAAAGAGCTTGAGAATATGAAAAGAAATGTTTGATGCTGTTTGTGTTGTTATGATTTTGTTGTTGTTTTGTGTTGTTGGCTTTAAGAAAAACAAGAGTCCTCTTTTAAGGAACAATGTACTTTGTGTCTAGTTTAATTTTGGTTTGGTTGGATAATAATAGGAAAATTTACTGAAACTGAAGCAAAAATGTTCAGATTTGGATGATGCTCTAGCGGAGAAGGAGAAGGAAGAGTTGTCTTCCAGAAGAACTCCTATGTCTTTTGATGATCTTGTTTGATTACTTGAGTTCCAAGTCATTTGGTTTATATCTTACTTTCAATAATATAAGTATGACCTTATGTCTGAAATAAGTATATTTCCACTATGGTCAATACAAATTTCGGATATCAATTATTTTTGTATCACTGAGTTGAGAAGAGATTATTCTCTGTCTGGAACAGAGAACTTTTATTTGGAAGTTCTAAAGTTTGACTCATTTTGTAACAGTCTGATTCACTTGAAAAGCGACGTGGTTATGAATCAATCTTAATGATAAGTATTAGTCACTTTATTTATGAAAATAGAGAGGGGCAGTTGAAGAGTCGTGGTTAAGCCAGTTGTCTCTAACTAGACTCCTTTAATATGAATTGGTCTTACCATTCAAAGCTGTAATGATACTGAGTATCAAGTCACGATGAGTCAAGCCTGCTCATTTTAGCCGCACGTCATTTATTGGTGCTTTCATTTTCTTCTTATATATAGTTATCTATTGCAACTGAACAAGAGAAAGATTCTTTCTAGTAAGTGTATCTTTGATTGCAAGAAATCTTCGTTACACTTCAATGGCGAAGACGGTTGATAAGAAGTTTGTTTGGGTGATAAAAGACTTCTCTTTGAAATCTGTCAAGTGTTATTCTGTTCCAGTCGTGATCAGCGACTGCAAATGGTAAAATGTGAACCTCTCTTTATGTTACTGACATTTAGATGATATCTTCTGATTGTGAGTATTCTTCTAGGCGTCTCTGTGCTGTTCCCACTGGAAATAATGGTGACCACTTGTCTCTGTTTCTGGAAGTTGTTGATCATGAATTATTGCCTAGCGGATGGGTTAGATATGTAAAACTTCGCGTAACTCTAGTGAATCAACTCTCGCAAAAGCTCTCCATAATGGAAGGTATATTTTTACCAGACTCGACTCACTATTTAATTGTCCTAGATAGTCCTATGACTTGGTTACTGTATATAAATGAATGTTCATGTTTTAGCATCTCTTACATTTGGTTCTTGCTATGTAGTGAAATTATGATTTATGATATTTATGTGGTGTTGTATTTGATATTACTTAAATCTGTGGTTGAAATGTTGTAGAAAAAGAGTGCTGTTTTGATGGAAAGTCTAGCTCTTGGGGGTTTCCTTCCATGGTTTCCCTNGTGACTTGGTCACTGTATATAAATGAATGTTCATGTTTTATGCATCTCTTACATTTGGTTCTTGCTATGTAGTGAAATTATGATTCATAATATTTATGTGGTGTTGTATTTGATATTACTTAAATCTGTGGTTGAAATGTTGTAGAAAAAGAGGGCTGTTTTGATGGAAAGTCTAGCTCTTGGGGGTTTCCTTCCATGGTTTCCCTATCAAAACTCAATGACAAAAATGGTGGATTCCTCAGTAGTGGAGATCTCATCATTGTGACAGAGGTGGATTTTCTTGAAGTCATTGGAACATTAGAGTCATCAGAGAAATCTCAAGAGGCAGACGATCATGGTAATGATCTTGAAGATGATTTAGAAGCTATTGGCACATTCAATTCATCCGAGAAATCGCAAGAGGTATCCGAACATGGTTCTGAGTCTAATGATCTTGCGGATGATCTGAAAATAATGTGCAAAATAACTGATGAGCCTGCAGTCAGTCAAAAGATAAAACAACGGCCAAAACGCAAGATTATGCTGCCCCGAAGATACCCGGATTAGCTGAGTAAGACACAGTCTCTTAGCTTATATGAGCAGAGNAGTAAGACACAGTCTCTTAGCTTATATGAGCAGAGTTCTTACGTTTACTTTCTTTGTGATGCACTTTTCTTTTAGTTGTGACTTGTGAGGAACGGTTAGTTCCAGTTTGCTTCTTATTTAAGTCGAACAGCCAATAAGTAATGGCAGAGAAATATTGTTTGAAATAATAATGTGTTTCGTTTTCATTATTGTTCTTAACCAACATTGATTAGCCTTTTACCCTTTAACTTGATCTATCAATAGGTTCATTAGAAGAAATCTCAAGATGCAGAGAATCCAAGAAAACCGTTCTCAGCCAAATATAAAAATGTGTCTCACAAGAAGTTTGAGACATATTTTGGCCTGAAAGTTTTTAAAATTTGATTTCTTGTGCCTGCATATTATTATTGTTTAACTCAAATACAAAGGAAATAATCGTAATTTCAAACACCTTTCTGTGAATCTTTTTGGTCTTGGTGATCGTCTCTGACTTCAAAATGGAGAAGATAAACTTGAATTCCAAGGCATTTGGTTTTCTGATGTCCTAGTTTCGATTCACCCTTGGTTTCAATATTAGGAGGTCCTCTTATGTCTGAAGTTGTCACATTTGGTTTAATAGTATATTGTCACTCTATGGTTATCTAAGTTTCTGCTATCGCATTTTCTTGTATCACTGAGTATCAAGTCACGATGAACCAAACCTGCTCGTTTTAGCCGCACGTCATTTATTGGTGCTTTCCTTTTCTTCATATATATAATTATCTATTGCATGAAGAATTTACACAAATAAGAGAACTCCTTTCTAGTAAGTATAGCTTATTTTCTCTGTTTTGATTCGATTCTCAACTAAGCATTATAGGATTATCTAATCCTTTAGCTTTCTCTTTATACATGTTGATTTTTTTTCACCATAAACAACTAGTTACATTTTTATACTTAGTCTTTGAGAACTTAGTGGAATGTTAGTTTTTTGGTATGATGTTTTTGCTCCATCGTGTGTTTTGTTGGGTTAAGATTATGAATTTTAGGTGTGTGACATTTAGTTAAATGGGTTTTCTTCTCATCAGGATCAGGTCGTGATAGCATCAATGGCAAAGCCGGTTGATAAGAAGTTTGGTTGAATAATAAAGAACTTCTCTTCTTTGCAATCTGAGAAGTGTTATTCTGTTCCAGTCTTGATCAGCGACTGCAAATGGTAACAAGTTCAGAACTTTTTTTTTGTTTAATAACTTGTAGTTTCATCTATTTCTGATTCTGTCCTTCGTGTTTTCTTGTAGGCGTCTTCTTGCCTATCCTAAGGGAAATAACTGTTACTACTTTTCTCTTTATCTGGACGTTGCTGATTGTGAATCATTGCCTTTTGGATGGAAAAGATATGCCATACTTCGGTTAACTATAGTGAATCAACTTTTGAAAAAGCTCTCCATAAGTGAGTTTTACTAAACTTTTCTCAGTAGATGATTTATTTTGTTATATGGTCCTAGTTTGTGTTAGTGGCACTGCCAAATACTATTAGATCATCTCTATAATCTCTGACTTTCTCACACTTGACAAATGAAAGTAAATGTTATATGAATCTCCTACATTTTGTTCTTGCTGTGCTGTGAGATTATGATTATGTTTTATTGAATTATTTGGATGAAATGTTGCAGAAACGGAGCACTGTTTTGATGGAAAGTCTACCACTTGGGGTTTCCCAGCAATGCTCTCTTTGTCCAACTTCATGACAAAGATGCTGGATATCTTGTGGACGGAGAGGTCATGATTGTTGCGGAGTTTGATGTTTTTGAGGTTACTGACACAGTAGATGTATCAGAAAAACTTGAAGAGGCAACCGGACTTGTGAGCGAGAAAAAGGAGATTGTTGGTGAGGAGTTTTATGGTTTGGTCAAGAATACTTTACCAGTAAAAGAAAAGAAACAATATTGATGGGACTAAACAGGTTGGATTATGTTGTTTTCTGTTTTACATGTCTTCAAATACTGATGTTTCTCATACATTTGTTTCCATTTGCAGGTAAAAAATCCTGTAAAATCCGGGTTAAAGAACATACTTATGTGGACAGCAATTCTAATTTTAGTCTTCCTTCTGATCGGGTCTATGGGTGTTAGTCATGATTTGTTGGCCTCAAGAAATAGTATTCATGAAGATCTGTTGGCTGCAAGAGAGAGAATTTTTGTCTTAGAGAAATTGCTGCAGAAGTGATCAGACCTGCAAACACTCGTTCAATGAAGCTATTTTGATGCTCTTTAGTTTTCTTGGGGTGTGTTTGTTTGTCTTTGTTTTAAGAAACTGGAGTCTGCTACGGTTAAATGATGAACTATTGTCTGAAGTTGTTTCTCTTTGGGTGTGTTTGTTTTGCTTTGATTTTACCTGACCTGGTTCACACTCTCTTTGTGATATGTTTGGTTTGAAAGTTTCCCCTGAACCCTTAAAAGTTGTGTTCAGACTTTAGAGTCTGTCACTTGTGATTCGTTTGGTTCCCTTTGGTTATCTCTGACAGCTGGGTTGCTGCCACGCGTAATCATATTCTTTTCTGTTTTCAAAATTCGTTGTAGCAAGTGGAGAAGAAGACATTTTATCTCTACAGAACAATGCATTTGAGTTACAACTTTTTCTCTCCAACATAGGACATTCTCAACTCTCTAGACATGAACTGTACTAGTTGTATAGAATACACAATCAGAAATTAAATCTCCAAGTTAGGAGGAAAATTGCATGTGTATTGGACTTTGAAATATACAGCTCATCAAAGTTTCATGTGCCAAAAACTAACAAACATAAACCCATTATCCAGATCTTCTCTATATCTCAAATTGAAAAGTGACTACGACTTGTTCTGTAGAGCAAGCTTCTATGAACTCCAATTAACACAACACGATCACCTCAAGTCCTCTCTCTTTGTACTACGGGGCGGTGTGGCTTTGGTGCTAAAACCCAAACAAATACATAAATATCTTATAAGATGTTTCAGGTAAGGGACCTAGTTGCAGGTAAAGATGAGAATGGTTACCGTTGGGATTGCCTTGCTCATAGAAACATTTGAAAAGAGAAACCGCTTCTTCTGCCTTTATACCTCCTTTGCACTTGTACCCTTTTCCTCTTAGAGACTCTTCACCACTACTAATACCAAAAAGCAAAGATCACAGAGTTCAATCAATAAGGCAGTATTTTCATAAGATCAACGTATATCATATGAACCTACATGAGATCTGCCGGCTGCGAATTGCTTAAGTGAAGTGACAAGATGGAACCACATCCCCCAAATTTATCATTTGCACATCCGTAATACACTTCCTTTATACCTTCAAATAAGAGAGCAGATCATTCCTCACCATCCACAAAAACAAACAAAAAAAGTCTAATTCATTTTAAGGTACCATACCGAGAAACGATAAGGCGGATGCACACATTATACAAGGTTCACATGTTACATAAAGAACACATCTCGAGAATTTCTCAGCAATTTGTGAAGGCGAAAGTCTATTTTTCCTCCATTGTTCCATAAGTTCATCAATAGCTTCCATCTCAGCATGCCTTGTAGCCTTAACAAAAAGCGTAACAAACACCTTAATATAGATGAACAAACCAATGTAATAATCACAATAGCCACTCTATTATCTTACATTTCGCGTCTCATTAGTCCGGTTTCTCCCTGTAGCAATAACCTTACCGTCCTCAAGAAACACACATCTGTTCCAAACAAACCACAATTGATAATGGTAAGAAGAGTAATTGTAAAATCAGAGAAGAAAAAGTCTCCTGAAGTTTACCCCACAGGAACTTCAAGAGCCTCCAAAGCAAGTTTAGCCTGCAAAATCCAGAGAAATCAACCACCATAACTCTAAAAGCAACAAACTTTTCGCATTATAATGGAACCAAAGCTACTGTATTACCTGGTGCAGAGCAAAATCCATATAGTAATCATGAGATTCCTCCTCTAACACTTGTGCCATAACTTTATACTTGGTGAAAAACTTCTCAAAGGCTCAAATCCCAAAGTTCTTAGCTTATTATTGTGTACCAAATCTGAAACTAAACAGTAAAAAACACATGTAATCTAACAATTTCATCTTCTTTTGATCCTATAAACAATTCAAACCAAATGTATTCAAGAATCACAATTTACAGATAAAGGATTCAACTTTAAAGCTTTATGGAGTTTTTGCGATGATGGGTACCTGAGAGTTCGAAGTAGTCCAAAGATGCCACCGGAATATTCCTACCTTCGCCGAACCTCGCTGTCCAAAGCTTCGGCGAACTTGTATATCTCAAAAAAATGATTGCCATTAGCTTTCGTTTAATTAGGTTTACATCGGTTTAGAGATGAAAGTCACTAGCTTTCGTTTAAATAGTTCCTGTTTATTTTGGTTTAAATCGGTTTGCTTGGTTTTCAATTTCAAAAATCGATCTTTCTTCAAAAACCCTACCACTATGACACTGTCACTGTAAAGTGCACATTTGGATTTGCGATTTTCGTCTCTATGTGATAATGGTGAGCGAACAGAGAAGAGATACACATGGGTTTTGAAAAAGTTCTCAACTTTACAAGATACTACTCTCGTCCTTTCTCTTTCGCCGGATCGAATTGGTACAGTGTAGAAATTTGTATATTCTTAAGAATTGATTCTTTTGGTGATGATAATGCTGATGATTCTTGTTGTTGCAGGCATATCATTGCGTATCCCAAGGGAAATGATGGTTCTTGTGAACACTTGTCTGTGTATCTTGGTCTTATAGATCCTCAATCTTTGCATTCAGGATGGAGAAGAGAAATCAAATTTCGTTTCACTGTTGTTAACAAGATATTTTATAACTATACTTAAGTATTAGGTAAGTCTCTTTTTTTGAGATATTGGTTATCTTAGAGTTGATGATGAGATAACATTTTTTCTTTTGTTTCTGTGGGTTTGATAGAAGGGCAAACGTGGTTTGATGTACTAAACATAGTTGGGGGTTCAAAGAGGTCTTGCCCATTTCCAGAATTCTTTGTAGAGATGAAGGCTTTCTGATAGGTGATAGGCTTCTTATTGTGGCTGAATTACATGTTTTTCCGGTTGTTGTTGTACCGGAGGAAACTGTGAAGGTTATTGAGCCTCTGAGTAGTAAAGAAGGTAATGTAGCTGTTGATGTATCGGATGATAGAACTGAGGGAGAGTCTTTGTGTGAAGTGGTGCAAAAAAACTGAGAATGATGTATCTGAAGAGAATGTAGAGTATGATGATGTCTCTAAAAAGAATCCTTGTGTTAATACATCTCAAGAGGGTTCAGATGTTGATGATGATGCATCTGAAGAAGGTTCGGAATCTTCGGATGATGATGATTCATCTCGTGTTTCTGATGATGGAGGTAGTGAAAAAATTCTGCCAAACCAATCAAATACCTTGAAAAATGGATCTCTTGCAGGAGGAAATTGTGGTATGAGGTGTAACAACGTGGCATCTGAGACTGAGGTCACCAATGTGGATAATGATGATGCACCTAGAGATGATGATGATGCTTCCTCTCTTGTTTCTAGTGTTAGTGGTAAAGATGCAAGCTCTCTAAACAAAATGAAGTCCATGAAGTACGCCTCTCAGAAAGTAGAAAATAGTAACAATGTGACTTTTGCTACTGAGATTCAACCAGTAAAGGAGACCATAAACGTTAATGGGTTTCAGGTTTTTTCTTCAGAGGTAAGAACAGATTCCATCTTCTTATTAGAAAATGATTTCCTGAAATTGGAGTGCGACCATTCTGTTCTATACCCAACCAGGATAGTGAATATTTCTGGTTTTGTTTTCAGGTTTTAGTCGTATAATTTTTTAACTGTTTCCAGTATAGTTATGTTGTTCTTGCTGGCAGGTAGAATCGGTGCATCATATCTTAAAAAGGCACCCTGACATAGCACTAGGCTTCCATCCTAAGAATCAACAGATCAGAAAAGCTTACATGAATGAACTCCGCAGCCTTATCGAGATGTTGTGCCAGTTACCAGAGAAGATCTCTGAGGATGATCTAAGCAATGCTGATGACACACTGGTTGATCTGATTGATGTTGGTTTCAAATTGGATTGGCTGAAGATTAAGCTGAACGAGGTCTCTGAAAAGAAGAAGGAAGGTAGTGCAGGGTAGTGGGGCTCGGCTAAAAACAATGGAGGAACAGTTGCAGAAGCTGAAGCTGTTGTCCTTGGATCTTGAGTCTCAGCTGCAGAAGGAAAAGGCGGACTATCTCTCCGCGCAAGCTCCTCTCTCCTTCACTGATGTTGTTTGCTAAGTTGTGAACAACCTTGTTGATGAATCCTTTTCTTTTGATGTCTCGGAACAATGAGTTTTTCTGATGTAGAAGGTTAATGAGATTAACTCGAAAAGTGTCTTTTAGAAAACATCTGTAAACAATCTTGAGATTGTAGGTTTTGCAGGCTGCAATAAACAGAATTCTTTTTTGTGAATGGACAGTCCTTATATATTATCATAACTCCAATTCTG
>OVAP01002168.1:0-20444 GCA_900406295.1 Aurinia saxatilis
ATTTGTCAATCTCAATACTAAATCAGACTTTTAGTTACAATATTGGCAGTCTGCACAGGATGCGGACCAATCACCTAGTAGTATATTAAACGGGACAGAGTAAACGAGTCAATCAGATAAAATACAGATCAATATCTCAAGTGAATAAAGTGGCACGATTTTAGATCTTAAATATATGAAATAAATAGTGAAAACAAACTAATCGGCTTTACATACTTAAACACACCATTTTTACTTTTCACATTTATGGCCTAAAAAAAGCTATAAATCCAACTCTACATATAACTCATATCGTCCACGGTTTAATTCAATCCAACATAAATTCAAGGAAAAGTTACAATCTCGAAATTTTTTTATTAAAAAATAATAAAATGATACTCCCTTCGTTTATTAAATACTGTTATTTTAGATGTTTACACGTAAATTAATAAAATATATTAAAATTTATATTATATCTTTAAATGAGAAATTAACTATTCATATTTTTCTTTATATTTAAAATTAAATTTGGTATTTAATATTAAAAATTATATTAAAAAATAAAAATAGCACTCTTTATAAAAACAAATTTGACTAAAATGATACTCTTTAGTATGTATTATTTGTTCGTTATCCATCGTTATAGTAAATGCAGTGGTGGCGACCCATGTGGGTATAGCAAATACATGCAAGAATGCAATAACTTTGACATAAACATTTTTTTTTTTGTCCACATTTGAAATAAACATTTATAATTATAAAATTCGATAGACGTGTTACTGTGAGTGGACCGATTTACATATTAATAGTTCTTAAGTTTTTTTGTTAAGTAAGAAATCAAAGTCAACCATAAAAACGTCGGCGTAGCAGCTAGCATTCACGCGATATCGTCGACTCCACATTTTGATTAAATGTTCCCTTCTTTAGTATTATTAAATTTAACTCTTTATTTTGTCATTTCATTAGAAGATACCACCCTAGATCCCCATAGTTTTTACATAAACAACCCATCAATGATAAATCACTATGATTTGTTTTATATGTTCAACTTTAAATAATCTAAAATATATGTACTTCATCTATATTTACACACTACCCTACTTGCATTTAAACTCAAACTGATTGGATTGTCGTTGTTTTGTAAGGAAAACATAACGAATTTAGATTTTGAATGGTAATATTAGAATTAGTGGTGCAGATTAAATTGCAGTGCAGTTCAAATACGGTGCGGATCAAGTTGTGGTGCAGTTTATGTTATGTGCGGTTAATAGAAAATTGGTGGTGTGGAATAATGTATGAATGGTGACTATTATACAACAGTTTAGATACAAAAAGGATGATATTTTGATTATTTAGAAAAAAAATGGGAATGAATAAAGCAATTTTGTTTGAACGACATTATCTTATTCAATATAAGTAACGCATACAATTTACTTGAAAAAAAAATCAACTTTAAAAATGTATATATCATATGTGTATACATATTGGACTAAAAACGCACTTCAACCACACCTTCTATGGGGCTTATGAAAAAGTACGTGCGGATCACAATTTTACACTTCATTTGAACCGCTTATAGCACATTTCTATTTTTCTAATACAAGTATTAGAAACCGCACTTTACTTAACAAAACAAGATGAATGGTGACATTTTCTAATTACGCCCCGTCCCGCACTTAAATATGCGTCGCCAATCGAAACCTTAGTTGATTTTTCTATTTTTACGCCGATTCAATTCGAATATAAATAAATTCCTGAAAAAATGGTGTATTGTTTTCCACATAATCACGACTCACAACTTTAATTTTCCGTCCCTACAATCAACTACTATGAAACCAAAAAAAGAATTTTTAAAGTAAACATTTGCGAATTTGAAAGTGATTTTATATAAAACCTTTTGATAGTAGATACCAAATTTCGTTGATAGGACTTTTACACATTCTTAAGTTAGCATTAGCTGTTTAGTTATAAATCTATAATAATATATAAATGGTTAATCAGGTAAATAAATAAAAGACACATGGGTACTGCTGTTGTTTATATAGTTGTGTGTGTTTAGATCCACTAGGATAAGATTTTCAGGCTTGACTCTAGGTTTCTTGCTCTTGCTAAATCGATTTATGTTCTCAATCAACATAGTAGCACCGATTTAACTAATTTAACTTCATCTCCATAAATGGAACTTCCTTATTTAATAGTACAAGTACTTTACCTCCTCAAGATTCATTCAATTTGGTATACGTACAAGAAGAAGACCAAGAAATTTATAAAGTCAAGCTAGGTATGAGTCAAGCTAGTCATTTAGTTGTAAGCTCCAGATTCGAAAATAAGAACGTGGTGAAATGGGTAGTTAAACATTTATGATTTTCTAAAACAAAAATAAAGGTAGAATAAAATAAAATAAATATTTATGTTTTTGGATGCGTCTCTCATGTGACCATTATTTCGAAACAGTACGTACATTTAACTTTCTCCACTCAGTCAAAGACAGAGCCCATCTCTAGCTATTTTACTTGTTTCCAGCTATTTTCCATTACATTTTTACCATTGCTTTTTCATTTAATATCATTTTAAACTGCTTTAAATTATTAACTGTATAAAATATATCTTTTATATATATATATATTTCAACAACTATACTTTTTGTAAAAAAAATCTGAAACTTCTGTGGCCAAAACCGAAACTGACATTTTTAATCGTTTGGGATCAGGTCTGGAATTTGGTAAGTACTAGTAATTGATTATTTCAATCAACAATGATATTTTTATAAAATGTCAAAAAACCTTGGTCCCACCCCTCATTTCCCGAATTCCAAAGAAAACACAAATCAAATCTAGTAAGTGTAAATTTTTATGTGTGATGGAAAGTTTTTATAATCAAAGTGGTAATTTTCACGGAACCATGCATGATGCATCATAAGTTGTAATTATGATCACCTCGAAATAAAATTAGGAGTCTGATGAGCTGTTTTCTCGTAGTAAAACATATACAGAAAGTGCTAAATGTCACTTTTAAAAAATAAATAACATGGACGAAATATGAACAGAAAGAAAAATAAATAAGAGAAAATAAAAGCCAAAGAAAATAAATCACGTGCATCTGATATGAACGCATTAAATCTAAATATTTCCGACGTTTCAAACTTTATAAAAACAAAAAACGATTTAAAAAGACCCAAAGAAATAACAGTCAAAAAGTCACAAAAATAAAAATAAAACAAAATCCGAATATAAATATTAGTCATTTAGTTCATTTCTCCTTCCGACAACAACATAAACCACACAAACAAAAAAAAAAGAAAGAAAGAAAGAAAGTAATGGAGATAATATCGACGGTGGCAAGCTGGTTTACTCCCACCACACTCTTCCTCCTCCTCAATCTCATGATCGGAACAATTGTCATCACTTCTCGATTCGGGTCAGGTTCAAGAAAACAGCATCACGACGGATTCGGGTCGTCGGGTCATCATGCTCCGTCTCCTTTAGCTAGAGCTCCGTCACTTATCGACCGTGTCAAGTCCATCAATTTCCATCTCTACAAATTTCCTCATCCAGAATCCGAGATTTTATCCATGAATGCCCACCACGACGTTATTGGGTCGGATCTCCATGTCTACCCGGACCCGAATCACGCTCCGTTGCAACGCGCGCCTTCTCTCTTGGACCGGGTTAAATCTATCAACATGTCTTCTTACTTCAAGTTCCCACACGACGTAACCGGGTCGGATCCTCACTCTTACTCTCACCCGGATCCGAACCCGAATCCGGCTCCCTTACAACGCTCTCCTTCTCTTCTGGATCGGGTCAAATCCATCAACAAGTCCTACTTCAAATTCAACCAGTATAACCCGGAGGAGGAGCATGATTATGATTGTGATGATGATAATGATAATGATAATGATCACCACACCGAACCGACCCGATTCGAATCCATTCCTACCCGGATGGGTCGGGTCGACCCGATTGATATCTCGAAATTCAAGATCCCGGAGGAAGACCAACCCACTAGACCCAGATCCGAAGACCCGATTAACCCGCCCGTTTTGACCCGGGCTCCGTCTATCTTAGAACGGGTCAAATCCATCAAATTACCATCCTTCTACAGATCCGACCCGGAAACCCAACCGGATCAGAATTTCATACCTCACGAGGACCAAAAGCACGTAAGGAGCAAATCGGAGTCGAAGAAACCGGTGAAGAAGAAGAAGAAGAAAGCAACGGGGAAGATGACGAAATCTGCGAGCGAGAAAGCGGGAATGGGTTTCATCGGAAACTACGGGGACGAGGCGGAGACGGCGGAATCCGTTGAACGGAGAAGACCAGACACGACGAGGGTGGAGAGAACGACGACGTCTGGAGACGGAGAAGAATGCGTCGACGAGAAAGCTTCCGATTTCATCAACAAATTCAAACAGCAGCTGAAGCTACAGAGACTCGACTCGATTCTCAGGTACAAGGAGATGCTCAAAGGCAATTGAACTGAGATTACTAAATTGCCCCTCGACGGAGGGCTGGAGTTGGCCCTCTTCGCCGCCTTGTCCACAGTCTCCGCCGTTCAGAGATGAGAGATTAGTTACAGGAGTGGATAATGTTGGAATTATTACCGAAATGCCCCTGTATGCTGAGGATATATATTAGTTTTATTGTCGATTATTATTGTTTTAGTCATTAAGTAAGTCATAACAGACAAAACAAAACAAAAACGGAGTTTGCTTTAGCGAAGTGTGGCGTTAATTTTGGATCTCGACGTTGTTTCGGGTCCAAATTCTAATCATCATCCACTTGGCAATTTTGCCAAGTACGTTTCCTACATTCTTCTTTTTTATTATTATTTGTCTGTCACTTGGTTTATTATTAGAATTAATTTCAAATAAGCCATCAATTTAGAATGCCATTTTCAATTTTGCCATCTTCCAATTTTTCGACTAAATAATTAAGGTTTTTACAATTTTTCCCTTGTCTAAACCGAGTTTGTTCGTTATCTATATGTTTGGGTTTATACATTTGCTCTTTACACTTTCATATCCTTAGGGTTTAGTTTTTTTTTAAAAGACTTATTTTTCATAAATTCGCAACAAAATGTCATTGATGGCAAAATTGAAAATGGCATACTAAATTGATGGCAAAAATAAAAATTTCCCCTTATTATTATAGTATATATTTTTTATTGGATTCGCTTATAAAGACCTAGAAATGATATTAAAAGAATATGGTTAGGCCTCGCACTATTTTCAAAAAAAAAAAAAAAAAAAAAAAAATAGGTNGTTAGGCAGCCAAGAGTCCCTTGGTGGCCAATACCACAGTATGACTATTTGGTATTCTCGATTCTATCCTAATAATTGATAATAAAAATTATTTGTGTTGTAATAATTGATTAAAACAAAAAAACCAGGGAAAAAATAATCTCAGCCCCTCAAATAATCAGCTTCTTATTTTTATTTATTTTATTTTTTTTGTCGAAGAAGCATGCGAGTCTGTTGATTGGTTAAACTTGTTTTGTATGCATGATTTCTTAAATTCTCTTACACATTACGTGACGGACAATATAATGGAATACTAGCAATGGTCCACAAGAAGACATCAAAATGCAAGCCCTCTTTATTTGTATTCAAACTGAAACATCTACGGCTATGTAATAAAACAGAAGTAGAATCTCTTAAAACCCATGCAGCTCCTCCTAAATCACAAAGCCTATGTTACATTTGAGCCAGGGATCAGAAGGTCTTTTCCATTTTTCCTGTCTCTCATTATCTCTAGATTCTAAACTTTCCACTACTAATTCATTAACCATCTGAACATCTCTCCTCATCTATCTAGCATTGCTAATAATATGTTAATTTCTATAGCTATCTTTTGAAAGCTGGCTTTTTCTTTTCCAGTGTTACGTCTGCAAACTTTACCAATAACTTTTTCTCTTGAAACTTTTCAAATCCTAGCACAATTCAGTTTCTTAAACCAAATATTTTTCAGATGCTTGAGTGACTTACAATGTTTTCTTATACTAATGATACTATCATTACTTTTTGATTGAATTAGTTAGTTATTTATCTTAAAAATATCCAACAAATTAAGGACCACTTTGATCGTGTAGTCTAAGAAGATGAACAATAATTTGTTGTACAAACGCAACTTGTAAAAATCTATGTAAGCACAAAAAGCTCAAAAGAACTTGTGGAGACTTAGAGGTTAGGTCTTGTTACATCAAGGTTTATGAGGTTAAACAATATTTGGACATCTAATTTGTGTTTACGTCACAAGACCATCTCCATTTGAGTAGTTTAAAGAAATATTTACATAATTAAATACGAGATATGAGAATTCCAACTTAAAAATGACCAGTAGAGCTGCTCTAAAAGACCTAATATTTATTCCCACATAATCTTGTTTTAATTTTTGAAATAAAAGCTGTTATATGCACAACTAGTGTATGTCCAAAATTGTATAACGCCTAAAATGATGTCAGATAAAAAAAAAAAATTTGTTGTCCTTCAAAATTTGATATATTTGTGATGTCTAAATCATTTGTCTCTTACGTACCCTTTCCTCGGGACCGGGCCTGCCAACCAAAAAGAAAAGCAAAAGAAATAATGTTAGGGGAGCTTTTAATTACTTGCATTTAGTTAGGACTTATAACCAACATCATTAGTATTCTTCGCCGCACAATACAATAGATATTGCTTGTAATATTTCTACTTTTATAATGTTGAGCTTAAAGCATCAATTAATTCATATATGTTTCTACTTCCTTTTTTTTTTTTTCCTTCTGAAAAAGATAATATTAAACATACTAAAACAGAGAATTATGGAGGATGGGAACAAAGGGGAAGATGATCCAGACAGATCAAAATCCAGTCAAGTGCCAAAGTTAACGGTGCAACTTTGGAGTACAGTGCCCTTACTAGGGAGCCAACATAAAAAAAAACAAAAGAGGAAAAGCCTCTACCTTGATATTACAATATCCTACAATAAATTTAAGACCGATCCAAATTAAACCCAAACTTGACAAAACCTATAATCAAACCTAGGAACCGATGAATCTCAGATGAGTTGATGCTATCTTGTAAAGAAATAAACTAACGTTTTTGGTACCAAACATGTTTCGAACCTACTCAGGGGCAGATGAATACAACTTGGCGAGGCTTCGGAAGAAGGAAACCCTTGTCATAGCTGCGCCAAAAGCGTGAAGAAGATGACGCCGATCGACAGT
This sequence comes from Aurinia saxatilis, assembly GCA_900406295.1. Classification (NCBI taxonomy): domain Eukaryota; kingdom Viridiplantae; phylum Streptophyta; class Magnoliopsida; order Brassicales; family Brassicaceae; genus Aurinia; species Aurinia saxatilis. The sequence continues at coordinate 7,186 of OVAP01002168.1, forward strand.
AGAGGCGGAGAGACTCACATCATTCAGACGATTCTACCTAGATATAGAGGATAAAAGCCGGATCGGTCTCCGGAAGAGGCTGAGGGGCTCCATGAAGTTAGATCATAGGCATGGTAGAAGAGGTTAAAACCCAGATCGGTATAGAGTTTTACCGGGGGACATGCAACACCAAAGAACAATGATTCAGTACCAAATCACCAGATCTATGTGGGGAAATCCTCAAGGAAGATCAGGATACCATTGATCTAAGATCCGGTAACCTCTCCTTCCTCTCCTTCAACCCAGATCTATGATTGGGGCGGAATCATCGGGTATGCAGGCCCGGCCCGAGGCTAAAAAAAAAAAGCACAAGCTTTAGGCACCAAAATTTTAATAAGAATTTGGGGCAACAAAATTGAACAAATTCTTTATTGTGGTCTAATGGTTCTGTTATCATTGATTGTAAATCAACCAGGGTTCGAATAATATTGAGGGCATATATTTTTTCTTTTTCTTTAGGCAGCCACATGTTTTGATATTTGTTGGGCCGGCCCTGGGGTATGTTTCTACTTTCTTAAAGCTGAGCTTAAAGCATTAACTAATTCATTTAATACATATGTATGTAAAGTCCCAGTACATAATGTTTTTTTTCCAGTACGTAAGAGCATCATTATCAATAGTGTCTCGAACAGATTCTCCAAAAATATTAAAAAATTAAATGGATAGAGATATTTTTTAGTGGGTTTCTCAAATAATGAGATACCCATTTAATTTAAAATTATTTTTTTTATATATTTGTTTTTTCTAATATTTTTAGAGAAACTCATAAAAAAATCCTTGATAATGATGCTCTAATGTTAACCAATAGATTGTTGAAACCGAGCATACCATATATACAATTTCCAAACTTGACTTTTATATAAATGAACATACATTAAATCAACATTTGAGTAGAAATCAAAACCTAAAAAGAAAAACATCGGAGTAAATATGCTTAGCCACATAATCATAAAGTCGTTATCACACATTTACGGTGTAGAAACAAACAACGCAATAATTTAGAAAAAAACATCATAAAAATATTTGTTATCAGAATGTTGATAACTATCCATTTTTTTGTATCAGTTTAAAGCATTAACTAACTCATTTAATATATATGTACGTAAAGTCCCAGTACGTAATGTGTTTTTTCCAGTACGTAAGAGCATCATTATCAATAGTGCCTCGAACAGATTCTCTAAAAATATTAAAAAAAACAAATGGATAGAGATATTTTTTAGTGGGTTTCTCCAATAATATATGAGATACCCATTTAATTTAAAATTATTATTTTTATATATTTGTTTTTTAAATATTTTTGGAGAAACTCATAAAAAAATCCTTGATAATGATGCTCTAATGTTAACCGACAGATTGTTGAAATCGAGCACACCATTTATACGGTTTCCAAACTTGACTTTTATATAAATGAACATACATTAAATCAACATTTGAGTAGAAATCAAAACCTAAAAAGAAAAACATCGGAGTAAATATGCTTAGCCACATAATCATAAAGTCGTTATCACACATTTACGGTGTAGAAACAAACAACGCAATAATTTAGAAAAAAACATCATAAAAATATTTGTTATCAGAATGTTGATAACTATCCATTTTTTTGTATCAGTTTAAAGCATTAACTAACTCATTTAATACATATGTACGTAAAGTTCCAGTACGTAATGTGTTTTTTCCAGTACGTAAGAGCATCATTATCAATAGTGTCTCGAACAGATTCTCTAAAAATATTAAAAAACAAATGGATAGAGATATTTTTTAGTGGGTTTCTCCAATAATGAGATACCCATTTAATTTAAAATTATTATTTTTATATATTTGTTTTTAAAATATTTTTGGAGAAACTCATAAAAAAATCCTTGATAATGATTCTCTAATGTTAACCGACAGATTGTTGAAACCGAGCACACCATATATACGGTTTCCAAACTTGACTTTTATATAAATGAACATACATTAAATCAACATTTGAGTAGAAATCAAAACCTAAAAAGAAAAACATCTGAGTAAATATGCTTAGCCACATAATCATAAATTCGTTATCACACATTTACGGTGTAGAAACAAACAACGCAATAATTTAGAAAAAAGCATCATAAAAATATTTGTTATCAGAATGTTGATAATGTTGGAGTCAACTTGAAATAGCTTGAGAATCAAGTCAAGTATATTTAGGAGCAATCTAAATATATGAAAAGTAGAAGATTTACTTTTGTGTTTTGGAAACTTGATTCTCTATATATATGAAGATACCAAAGTGTGGTATAACATATGATTTTGTGACTTAAGGTTTTGAGTTATTTTCCTTAATCTAATAAGAGAGTTATTCTTATAACTCTTGAGGTTCTCTATATTTGGTATCAGAGCGGTTCTAACGTGGAGAAGGTCGACGTATGTGCTTTGATTTTCATCAAACTCTAGACAAAACAAGGAGGCGATTCATCATGGAGGAAACAAAGGAAGGAGTTGATGTTAAAGCCAAGGAGAACGGACCCTATTCTATCAAGTGTCCTATGCTAAACGTCTCAAATTATACCGTGTGGGCTATGCGGATGAAGGTTGCTCTCAAGGTCAACAAGGTATGGGAAACTATAGATCCTGGAAGCAAAGATGAAGAAAAAAACATCATGGCAATCGCCTTGTTGTTTCAATCCATATCAGAGACTTTGATTCTACAAGTTGGGGATCTTGATACCTCAAAATTTGTTTGGGATGCGATTATGGCAAGACATGTTGGAGCCGAGAGGGTGAAAGAAGCGAGACTACAAACTCTCATGGTCGAATTTGACAGAATCAAGATGAAGGAGACTGATACAATTGACGTGTTCGTAGGAAAGCTTTCTGAAATCTCTTCCAAGTCTGCAGCTCTTGGAGAAACCATTGATGAAACAAAAATCGTGAAGAAGTTTCTTTAGGTCTTGCCGCAAAGAAAATATATCCATATTGTTGCTGCTCTCGAACAAGTACTTGATCTTAAAACTACAAGCTTTGAGGATATAGTGGGAAGACTAAATGCTTATGAAGAAAGGATTGGTGAGGAGGAAAATGTTGAACAAGAAGATCATAATAAGCTCATGTATGCCAATAAAGAGCAGTGACGTGCTCAACAAGAAAACTCGAGTGGTAACAACACGGAGTCACAACGTGGTCAGCAAGACAACTATGGCGGTAACCGAGGCAGATGTCGCTCAAACTGGAGAGGAAGAGGTCGTGGACGTTTTAATAACAATCAAAGTGGGTGGTACAAACAAGAAAGGGACGAGTCTAAGATAACCTGCTATAGATATGATCAACTAGGGCACTATGCTTCAAACTTCCCTGACCGATTACTTAAGCTTCAAGAAACGAATGAGAAGAAGGAAGAAGATACGCATACATCTGATGGATTGATGATGCATGAGATAGTATATCTCAATGAGCGGAGAGTAAAACCGAGTAGCTTCGAGAGCAGTCTTGATACAAGCAATGTTTGGTGTCTAGACAATGGAGCAAGTAACCACATGAGTGGAAATCAGACGTTTTTCTCTTACCTTGATATGAAACGATTACGGGTAAAGTGAGATTTGGTGACAACTCTTGCATTTACATAAAAGGTAAAGGCTCAATCCGTTTTGTGTTCAATGGAGAGAAGAAGGTTTTACACAATGTATACTTCATTCCAAATTTGAAGAGTAACATTGTGAGTCTCGGCCAAGCCACATAAGCTGGATGTGAAGTGCGTATAAAGGATGATTTCTTGCAGCTATATGATCGGAGTGGATAGCTGCTACTAAGAACCACGAGAGCTAGGAATCGTTTGTACAAGGTAATCATGGAAGTCGAAAATATTAAGTGTCTACAATTAACATCCGTGTGTGAGTCAACTACTTGGCATGCACGCTTGGGGCACATCAGTCTAGAAACAATGAAGATGATGGTTAACAAAGAGCTGGTGACTGGCATACCAAGCATTACAGTTGAAAAAGAAACTTGTGTTTCATGTCTTCGCGGGAAACATACAAGACATTCCGACAAGCGACTACATACCGTGCCATTCAATTACTTGAGCCTGTACATGGTGATCTTTGCGGGCCTATTACACCATCTAAACCAGCGCAAAAGAGGTATGTCTTTGTGCTCATTGATGACTATTCTCGTTATATGTGGACCATTCTACTCAAAGAGAAGAGCGAAGCATTTGACAAGTTTAAGAAGTTTTAAACACTAGCTTAACTAGAAACTAGAAGTACAATCAAGATGTTTCACACTGATAGAGGTGGAAAGTTTGTATCGCATGAGTTTCAAGTGTTTTGTGAGAAGCATGGCATCAAAAGGCAACTGATCGCGCCTTACTCACCTCAACAGAACGGAGTAGTCGAGAGACGCAATAAAACTTTGTTAGAGATGACGAGAAGTATCTTGAAGCACATGAGTGTACCTAACTATCTTTGGGGAGAAGCTGTGAGACATGCTACCTATTTGATAAACAGGGTAGCTACGATGTCAATGATGGAGCAAAATCCATATGAGGTGTTTAAGGAAAAGAAACCAAACATCGAACATCTTCGAGTCTTTGGATGGTTTGGTTTTGCTCGAACTGAAGCTGTTGGACCGAAAAAACTTGATGACAGATCAAGAACACTCGTCCACTTAGGAACAGAGCCTTAAACAAAAGCATACCGAATGTTTGATCCAATAACTCGAAAGGTTATCATTAGCATAGATGTATTCTTTGATGAAAATAGAGGTTGGAAATGGACAGCTCAAGGAGAATACATTAGCGAAGACTACGGGATGCTTAGCTTGAGCTTTAAACGATTTGATAACTTCAAAGAAAGTGTTTTAAAGACACAAGGAACTGATCATGAAAATGTTGAGGAAACTGAAGCAATAGCTGAAGATAAAGATGAAAGTGAGTCCGAGGAAGATGAGGAGCAAGAACAGTCTCATTTAAGACGATCAAGTAGGCCACGAAGGAGACCACAATATTTGAATGATTATGTCTGTTTTGCCGAAACAGAAGGTGAACGTCTGTTGAGCTTAGTGAATGAAGAACCTTGGAATTTTGATGAAGCAAAATGTTCGAAAGCTTGGATAATAGCGTGCGAAGATGAGATAGCTTCCATAACAAAGAACATGTGCTGGGACTTGGTGAATCTATCGATAGGAGCCAAGCCAATTGGACTCAAGTGGGTTTTTAAGATCAAACGCAATCCCAATGGGAGTATTAATAGATACAAGGCAAGACTTGTTACTAAAGGTTTTGTCCAAAGATATGGTATCAATTTTGAAGAAGTGTTCGGACGCATAGAAACAATCAGGTTTCTAATTGCTCTAGCTGCATCAAGTGATTGGGAAGTACATCATCTTGATGTTAAAACTGCGTTTCTCCATGGAGAATTGAAGGAGGAAGTGTATGTTACTCAACCAGGCGGATTTGTAGTCAAATGAAGTGAAGAGAAAGCGTACAAGCTAAAGAAGGCGCTTTATGGACTAAAACAAGCCCCAAAAGCATGGAACGAGAAGCTGAACAAGATCCTCCAAGAGTTAAGGTTTAATAAGTGCTCAAAGGAACCATCGCTTTACCGAAAGAAAGATAACGAACATACTCTTATTGTTGTTGTATATGTGGACGATCTTTTGGTCACTGGATCAAACATGAGGATGATACTTGATTTCAAGAAAGAGATGGCTGAAAAGTTTGAGATGAGTGATCTTGGAAAATTAACTTACTATCTTGGCATTGAGGTACATCAACATGAGAACGGCATAACATTGAAACAAGAGACATATGCGTATCAAATTCTTGAAGAAGTTGATACGCATAAACGAGTGTAATGCTGCTCAAGTACCAATGGGTCCGAATGTGAAGTTGTCAAGAGTACTTGATGAAAAATGCATTAACGAGAAGGAGTATAGAAGAAGTATTGGGTGTTTTAGATATTTACTTCATACTCGACCTGATCTCTCGTTTAGTGTTGGTGTAATTAGCCGTTATATGCAAGATCCAAAGGAGTCTCATGAAGTTGCATTGAAGCAAGTTCTCAGGTACCTACGAGGAACATCATCTTATGGACTTACTTTTGGACGTGCAAACAATGCTAGTCGTCTTGTAGGTTATAGCGATAGCAGCCATAATGTTGATGTAGATGATGAAAATAGCACAACTGGTCACATCTTTTACTTTGCTGGCTGTCCTATTACATGGTGCTCACAAAAACAAGAGACGGTAGCACTATCATCTTGCGAAGCCGAGTTTATGGCAGCGACGGAGGTAGCTAAACAAGCAATTTGGTTGCAAGAGCTCTTTGCCGAGACAACTGGAGGAGAGTGTGAGAAGATAACTATTCGAGTTGATAATAAATATGCCATACCACTCATTAAGAATCCAGTCTTTCATTGTCGAAGCAAACATATCCATACAAGATATCATTTTATACGCGAGAGTGTTGAGAATGGACAAGTAGAGGTCAAGCATGTTCCTGGAAACGAGCAAAAGACTGATATCTTGACAAAGGCACTTGGAAGACTCAAGTTCAAAGAAATGAGGAATCTCATTTGAGTTCATGATGTGGGAGAAATTAGCTCAAACTTAAAGGGAAGAATGTTGGAGTAAGCTTTAAATAACTTGAGGTTCAAGTTAATTATATCTAAAAGCAAGTTTTTTTTGTCATTCCGAATTAAATTAAACATCAGTCATCACTATCCTTTAAAATATTTTTTGTTGTTTAACAAACAATCTAAATATATGAAAAATAGAAGATTTACTTTTGTGATTTAAAAACTTGATTCTATATATATATATATATGGAGATACCAAAGTATGGTATAACATACCAGTTTATGACTTAAGATTTTGAGTTATTTCAATAAAAGATAGTTATTCTTATAAATCTTGAGGTTCTATGTAGATAACTATCCATTTTTTCTATAGTTTCTCTTTTAGCTAGACGTTATTATGTCTATTCATTGACTATATGAGATAGACTTGACTTTAACAAATCAAAACTTGTAGGATAAGGCGTAGTAATTATTAGGATTTAGAAATCTAGGGATTCGAATCAAAACCTACCCAACCAGTTCTTACCACGTAATTAAGACTCAGGATCTTTTATGTTTTGCTCGTGGCTCGAAATACTTTTTTGTCATTCCGGATTAAATTAAAGATCAGTCATCACTATCCTTTTAGATATTTTTTGTTGTTTAACAAACAATTTCAAACTTCAAGTTCCATTTCGTTTTCGTCTCTCATTTTTAAAAATATTAGTATTTATTTTACATATAATCTTCTATCCAAAACCATAAAAAAATTTTCTGTTTTTATTTTGTAATTATGTGGTTTTTTCGAAAAAAACATTTTTTATTAATTAAAACGTCCACAATAAAAGAAATATCATTTCCAGTTTCCACTATATACTCTCTTTATTTCAACCAATATGAAATAATCTTTAATGTGCTGAAAGGCACAACAGAGTCTGGGTGGTGTAGTCGGTTATCACGCTAGTCTCACACACTAGAGGTCCCCGGTTCGAACCCGGGCTCAGACATTTTTTCTCCTATTTTGTTTCGGTATTGAGCCAATAATAAAAGGCCCAATGATAACATTTTTACTAATTTTGTTTCGGTTTTCACGGCCCAATCCTAATTTTATAAATGATGATATGCGATGGCCCCATTGTAAAAGCCCAATGATAACATATGGGGTTGGTAGAGCCTATTTCATCCAGGTAACATTTTTTTTTTTTGGTAAGTCCCAGGTAACATCTACATGTCGAGCGTTAACCGTGGAATGTATGAAAGGTAAAGAGTTTACCTCCCACTCTAATTTGGCAGATAAGTAAATATATCGACTATTAACTGTAACAAGCATTGTGGAAATGTGAACTCGAATCATCGGTATATGCACTGGTTACGAATCAAGAGCCTAAGCAAACCAGATCTCGTCAGCCACTAAGTTTATTATCGGTCTAAGAATTTGCCAAAAAGAAAAGAAAAAAAAAACATAATACAAATGCATGAAGCTGTTATGATCTTGCGTGTGTGGTACCTTGAATCTGAAACCTCTGATTGTTGTGCTTTAGGTGAACTTTTACAGTTGAGATAACAAGTTATTGAATTCGATTCTAGCTAGCTAAGATGCAAGTTCTATACATCACACTTATTGATATGAAATCGTAAACTTTATATTTCTTTTCATTTTCTTATGTTTTTGTACAATCAAGCAACATTGGCACAATTTCTTTTTTTGTAACTATGAGTATTTTTTCGTAGTAAATTTTTATTTGCTACACATTCTCTACAAAATTAAGACTGAAGCAATGTCATTAAAACAAATGATTTTTTTGTAGCTATGTCCGTAATTTGCTATAAAATTGTGACAACATAAATAGTCGCCAAATTTGTAGCAATATTGCTACAAAATTTGCTATAAATATATGGTATCAATCAATTAATTCTTCTCAAACTTAAGTCCTGCCTTGGCCAATCGCATCTGACGAGTTTTTTTTTCTGTTTCAAAAATGAGTCGTGGCTTGATTTTTTGCCGGCAATAAGCATTCACAGATCAGATTTATTATTTAATTCAGTTCTAGTTTGTAATACGTGACTTTTGTCTTTTTATGATAGTAGTAAACATTGTATGGAATATTTTATTGTTTTATTTAATATTTGAAATCCTGTTTTCTATCAATATATATCATTTGAAGATTTATTTCTATAACTTAAATATCAAATTATTTTAAATTCAGATTTTCAAAAGCCAAACTAAAATCTGATTTTGTTGGGTTAACATGATTTTTTTTTTCATGAACTCAAAGTTTGGAATTGAAAACAGAGGAAGAACAAAAGATCATGTACTACCTAACCTTCCAATAGATTTCCTTACATTCTCCATAACATTTCTGCAGCCAGCTCGAATAACTTTCCACCACATATAACATATAACACCATAAAAACTTGAAAAGTAAATTATGAAAAGAACCAAACTTTTCTCAGGTATTTTAAATTATGTAGCACATTTTGTTCTCTCAATTTATAAACTTTTGGATTCCGAGATCCAAACCAAAATAGTTGGGTTTTATAGTTAAATAAATTGTTATATGGTTTTTAGTGCTTTTTGAACCATAACAAATATGACAATTTCCTTAAGAATTAGTAAACGATTCATATTCCAGAAAGCCTTTTAAAAATAGTTTGATTTAATAATGTTCCCAGAAATGAGATGTATTATTATTCGATAAGTAAAAATTTTCCTAGGTTCTTTCAGATTTGTAACATTTGTTCTATGTTATGAGGTATATCTTAATCAGTATGGGAGGATTAGTAGCCGTAGTTTTGCGATTCTTTGAGATTTTTTTGAGTTTAGTTATAGTATTGGTGTTTTGTTTGGTCTTGGTTTAGGTATTGTGGAGAAAGTTTGTAATTTTCGACTAAATTGTAGATTTTGAGTGTTTTGAATTTTAGTTACTCTCTCTATCTCTCGTTTGTATATCTCGTGTGTTTTATATGAATATAAGTGCGGAAACTAAAGACACACAATTAACGAGTTCACATTCAAAGTGGGTCGCTAATCTCGTCAAGATTGTATTCAGAAATCCACTAGAGTTCTTTTGAACCTTTTGGTTACATAAACCCTTAGAGAAACTGTAAAACCCTAGCAGTCGCCTCACTTGTTGCTTTTACTCTCTTACCCACTTGTGTCTCAGTTAATGTTCATCTTATAGCTCAACAACAAGCTAACGTGGCCTTGTCTCCACCTCTCTTCTCCGCATGCTCTGTTTCCGAAAACAGAGAAGAGGACAAAAGGCAGTATAGGGTACCGTGGTTAATTACTCCACTGTCCCTCTCTTCTAATGTCTTTCTTTCACACGCTCCACGCATGTAACTTCCGTTTGAGCATTAACCTGTGACCCTCTCTTTTGGATAGAGACTTTTCAATATTTAGGCATATCTTACCATGTATGTGATTTGCTTTTTTTATCTAGTTTCATCTATGAAAGTTGTTCAATGATATATCGGTTGATGATTTTGGGGTTAAAATTCCATCGGTTTTGTATTTAATTCTGTTTGCCGTTATCAAATATATTTGATGAAAGAAGATATTATTCAAAACGGAAGGGAAAAAATTAGCTTTGGACAAAAAAAAAATTAAGAAAATGGATGGCTTTAGCTTAGGAGAAGTTGTACCGCAATAACCCAAAAAACCGGTTGGTAGTACAAGGGTACGAAAATGTCCATAATTCTCGGTTCTGGAGATATTGTGGGCCCACACATTGAAAAGTTAGAGAAGATATTCGTTAGATTCGATCGGCCTCTCCTCTCATAGGCTGATTACGTACACTTTGATCTTACAAAAGAGATCACTTCCAAAAAGATCATACGTCACCGTATCAACCCATCTCTATCCACATCCTCATCAATTTTTTTTTGGTTAATTAATGGGTTAGTTCTCTTCATACTTCACGAATAAATATGTTTTGACTTTATGTCCGAATTTCTTAAACTCACACAGCTAGACGTTGATGAGAAGTTTCCAAGTAATACGCATATGTTTTACAAAAGATGTCTTAATTTGTGTTTAGATCAAGTGAATATTTGAATTGGTGAGGGAGATTTATCACTTAGAATTAACCACTTTGGTCAAAAGATATGTCTTTGTGTTTAGATCAAGTGAATATTTGAATTTATGAATACATATTTATATACATTAATATATTTATGTGTTGCATTTTCAGCTTAGATTTTCTTTTCTTTGGATATTAGGTATGATTGTCTAATCAGTTTAACTAGATAATTAGAGTTGTCTTTACGTTATTGTTCTCTTATCTCTATTGTATTGTATTCTAGATTTTTAAACGTCTTGATAGTTCAGTTTCCTTGTTCTTGTGTTACATAGTCACAACATTGGGTTTTTGGACTCTATTCATTTCCAAAAATAATTAACCCGCCTAGTAAATTTTGAACATAAAGTAACTAACTTTTGGTTGTCTTTTAACTACAAAATTTTAATTTTTTTTTTGTAAAATTGGTAAACGATAGGCAGTTTGATGTTAAAATTTAAAGTAATTTCAATACTTAACTTTATTGTTTGGGTTTCTCTCTCTAAAAATCTTTCTCTCTATCTTCTCACTAGAAGCTTCCTAAACAAGTTCCGATCAATCTCTCCGGTGTACGGCGGAAGCCGGCGCCGGAGCTCTCTATTTATGTACATATTATCTAGCTTTTTGTCTTTTGGTTTTTTGGTAACTCCGGCTTGTCCGGTTTAAGATCCGACTTAGTGCGGTCTCCCTTTCACCTTCCATTTGGAAAGCTCACCACGGTTTTCTTTTACCTAGCAATCTGATCTTTGCTTAAACTTGTTGTTCTTTAGAGATTAAAAACCTCTATCCTCTTAAAGATTAATATCTCTACAAAATCTTTACACTTGGGTTTTGGGTAGAGTTTCTCTAAGATTTCAGGCTTTAAGATTTAGTTGATTTGATTTAATTGGTGTTGAGTTGAAGAAAGCGTCGAGTTGTATGATTTCTTCAATAAGTCAATTTATCTCAAATCAACTCTGCTTTATCTCTGATTAGATTGTTTAGATTCGGTAAAAAAAGGAGGGTGACGGAGTGGTGTTTCAATGGTGGCTAAGTGTGAAGATGAAGGTTGTTGGTGTTCAACGGCGGAGCAAACGTGAGCGAGGAAGGAAGTTTCAAGAAGCCTCAGATCTACGCCACTTTTTCGTTCATCGACACGTGTACCCCCTCTTTAACTTGGGCCTAAAGAATTTATTGTAATTTTGTTATTGAGTGTGGGCCTAGCCCCAATTGTAAATCACTCTTTGTTTAATTAAACGGTTGGACGACAAAAAAAAAAAAAAAAAAAAAAAAAAAATTTCAAAAAAATTAACAAAAAGCTGTACATCNAACTAAAAGCTGTACATCATTTATTTTTCACAACTCTCGTGATTGAACATTTCAGTGTTTATGACAATAAGATCTTGTTTTGTGAAAGTTTATCGTACCAAATCAATCACGTCCATCAGTAGAAAGAAGACAAGGAGAGATCATAATGGCAGAGAATCTAAGTGATTTTTCTTGCTGGTTTACATAGAAAAGAGCTGTGAAGAAATTTCCAAGATTTTGGACCCACCTTCAAGATTCTCCCATAACCATGTTTTTCAATATCTTACCTGTTTTCTTCTCTCTAAGAGACTTTGATTTGGTCTAAGATCGAGTTGATCTTGTCGTAGGATCCTGCCCATGTCTAATTAATGTCACATTCCTTTCCGACACATTTCACAATCGTATAAAGTTAGGCCTACGTGTACTGTTTCTAACATGTCTATGACTGCCTAATGTATCTGTATACAAAGACATATATATATATATGTCTTTTGTTATGTTATGTAATGTGTCATGTGTGTGTTTTCGTGTATGCAAATTATATATATCAGACACACCATGTTACATAATCGTAAGTGTTATTTATTAGTTGATTGAGCTATGAAAAACATGAATGTTATCGTTAAAGACTTAAAGCCAATGGTTAAGTCAGAATGTTTGGTCATGTCAATCGAAGAGATTGCCTACTTGGTGCAATTGATTTAATATAACTGAAAAACAAACACAAATACCTTCAGAGTTCGGGACTTTCCTCCTCACCTGATTTAAATACACTCAGCTGTAATGCGATCTTAATCGCATCATCAAAGCATCAACTTCACATCTAGCTACTTCACATGTCTCTCAATGTTTTGTATTAATCTGTTATCTTTGCACTTGTACCATACTTTTATTAACAAACGATATCATATTAGATGAATAGAGATTATAAGAAAAAAGAAACACAAATACTCACAAAAAGAACAATTAACAAATTTGCAAGGCTTTGACATTAGTCACAAGGCGTTATGAAACTGTTGCTATAATTTGCTTATCTTTCATGAATAAGAAAAAATACCACAATTTGCAGTCATCACAACGTTTTTAATTTCTAGCAATGAGAACCGATTTTATTGCCAATGAATATTTGATAAAACTTGAAACACATTTACATATTCTCACTATTTTTTTTTAATTTCTAAAAAAAAAAACTTATGAATTTATCATATCATCAGAATTCACATTAGCTTTTGAAAAACCACTACAAGAAAACACGCCATTTGCGGGGAAAATTTGCGACGCCGGATTTCCCTCGCAAATCTGCGGCGCATTTGCGTCTAATTTGCGTGTAATCCCAAACATCATCGCACTATAGTC
>OVAP01002169.1:0-20440 GCA_900406295.1 Aurinia saxatilis
AATCCCTACAAGGAACATTCTTACACTTAGCGCAAGGACAAAATATTATGATTTTATTGGTACCGTAATTTTGCATGAACTGCCGCTGGTAATTAATTGTTTTCGTCAAGAATTGTTGAACTCCTTCCTTATACTCTTGCCGCACTTCACGGGACTCTGGATCTCGTCGGTTATACATCCATGCCCGAACACTATAAACATCATGTTCCCAAGACATGATCAACTCTAAAACTTTCACTATTTAAAAAAAAAAAACCTTTTTNTATCTCATTTTCACTCCACTGTCTCAACCCTATATTTATAGGATTTCTGGATTCCCTGCTACGCAGTTGCGTTGAATTTTCTACACATTTGCGATGGATTTGCGACGCTAACCAATTTATACCACAAATTTAAAACGCTTCTCTACAAACTTAACGGTGTACCTAACATTCCACGCAAATGCCCCGCAAATTTGCTATGCACTTGCTACGGAATGTCGGTGCCTCGCTAATACGTCGCAAATGTGATGCAAATGAGTCAAATGGTCTTTTCCACGCAAATTCGTCGCAAATTTGCGGCAATATTGCGACGGATTCTGAATTTCCTGCAAATCTCTCGCAAATGCTACGCAATTTTGCGACGCGATTACTTCGAAAGTTTTTCTCGCTAATTTGCGACGGCTTTGCGACAATTTTTCTCTGATCTAGCAAAAGCGTCACAATTCTGCCGCAAATTTGCGACGACGGTTTTCCGTCGCAATCTAGGTGTTTTCTTGTAGTGATTGTATATCAGTTTTCATATGTTAAAATATGAAAATTAATAATGTATTAAGTTTTGCATTTTCAAAAGATAATATACATAAATATTTAATTATTTTTTGTAAATATGTTATGCTTATGTTTTTGCTAAAAACTTTTGGTTTTGTTTTTGTTACGACAGTAATGGTAGATCGACAACTAATTATGCAAATAATGTTAAGAATAAATATTTTAAGGGGTTTAATCACATATACCCATTTTTTATACCATTAATCACATATACCCACCTTCCTTCCTTTTAATCATTTTTCTTATAAGAAGACTAAAATACCCCTATTTAAGTATTAACTATTTACGGGGTTTTCGGGTTTAAGATCTAAGATTTAGGGTTTAAAAATCCTAAACCTAAAATCCTAACCCCCAAAAAGTCTTTCCACCCCTAATAAACCCTAACCCCCTAAAATATAAACCCTAAATCCTAAAATTAAACCATAATAGTTATTAAAAAATCAAACCTTAAGTTTATAAGGGTTTAACCCTAAATCCTAAACCTTAAGTAAATCATAAACTCTATAATTTTACTAAAGCCTAAATCCTAAAATCCTAAATCCTAACAAATATATCATTTATAATGAAAAATAGCTTTGGTAAATGAAGGGTATAATGGTATTAAAATAAAAAGGGGTGGGTATATGTGAAAATGTGGTGATTATATGTGGTTAATGGGTATGGAAAAGTGGGTATATTTTTTATGGTCTCATATTTTAATAATCATGATCTATTTTTATTTATTTATTTATATTGTGAAATCAATATATATATAAAAGAATTTTAGTATAACTAAAACAAAAATATGATAATTTCCTTTTACATATTTATTGCCGCTAGATTTTACCATATATATTTTACCATATATATATATATATATATATATATATATATACATATATATATATAAAGTTTGGGAATACTTTTTACGTTTCTTATATTGTGATATAGGTTAAAACATAATGTAATTCAGGTGATCGGTGGGTATAATTTTGATGGGCTGAGGTAAAAAGGACACATGCCGATCATTCTTCAAATGCACATGTTGTATGTTTTTTTAATATTAATTAAAAATTTGCTATCTGTACATTTTTCTAATTAATCGTGAAATTTAAAAATATGATTGAATTTTTATAAGTTTCTTTTTAACTTAAGACTTCTGAATTATGATACAGTTAATACAATAATAAAACTACCCATGTGAGTTTCACATGGACAATTGTATGTCGCGTTATCCATAGTTTGGTCCAGAACCGGACTTAAAGTTTTAATTGCAGACAAAGACGGAAATGAACAAAAGAAAACCATGAATTTTCTTTAGTATTTTATTTTTAGACTACCCGCTTTTTGATTGTTTTTGTTTCCATTTTGTAAACTTCTTACATAACATTACTATTTTATGAGTACTTTACATTTTCCAATTTCCACATTCACCTTTTTTTGTTCTTTACTTTAAACATGAAAAAACACAAAAACAAAGTTCTAAATTTAATAATCGAATACATTCAAGCCCTCGCAGGGTGAACGCAACTAACCTAGTATATATTTATTCAAAGCCATTGTTTAGACTATGCTTCATACTCTATTCTCAGTCTTTGGACTTGTAAATTTTAGGGAGAAAATGTCATCGTAAACCTCTTGAGAAGTTTTCTAATATCACTCCATGCAATTCCATTCATATATGTCTTTGTTTTCTTTGATTATATATGAGTAGTTTCCTAGTTAGGCTCAAGGGTTTTCAAAGAAATGATAGATTTATGACTAGACATAACTATGATTATGAATTGATTGCCTTCATCTATTGTTATGCTTATTGTTTAGGCTAATTTGATCACTTAGTATATACTTTTAGGTTTAATCTATTAAAAAAAAAATGTTATAGGTTGCTAGAACAAACCTTAGATGAGCAATTTGTCCTTAGCCAACAAAGTTGATGCTAAGGCAAATGGTGAACATATCAAATCCATTCATTAATGTTTGCATATAATTCCAGGTATAAACGACAAATTAGATATTTAGATTACTAAAAGGAAAGTTGTTAATGCCACGAAAGTGGATAAATTATATAGTTATGTTTGAGTTCAAGGTTGATATGTCATGGTTTTTACTGGTTTTTAACCATGATATCAGTTGTTTTATATAGTATTTTATGCATGTTTGAAGTCTTTATTAGTATTTACCGATTATTACACAAGTTTGGTGATTTTGGAGCATTCTAAAGTGTTTTGGAACTAAAGGCATTTAATAGAATGAAAACCACTTGGAGAAATTCGTCAAAAAGGAAAAATTAGACTTGGTGCTGATTGACTCTCCTCTGTTTTCCTTATATTACTTGAAGATATGAAAATTGCAGAACTGCCCAAGAAAAATGGAAATAAATATTGAGACTTAGGAAAGAGATTTATCCTAGAGATTTTAGGGAGAAGATTGTTGAGACCATGTAGAGAGAGAATTTTTTAATCCTTTATTTTATTTTATTGGATATCTCTTTTCATTCATTATTCTAACGTAGATTTTTTAAATTAATATGTGTGAGTAGTTTGTTTGTCGGGCTTAAAGTTATTCTACGGTTAAAGATGAATTGATAGATTATGATTACTTGTTAGGATAATCATATAGTTCTTCATCTAAAATTATGTTTAGTGTTAGTTCTAGTTTGGTCACCTAAAATCTAGATCAGAGGTTAATTAATTGATGCAAAAATTATTATTAAGTTACTATAATTATTTTAGAGGAGCGAAATTCCCATTCGTAAAGAAATTTGGGTTAGGAATTTGGTGAACAAATTGAACCTGAAATTGATGGTTGTCTTAATTGATTGAATTTGCAAAAAAAATCGGGATTTTAATATTTAGACATAGATAGTTTTCGCAATGATATTTGGTTGGTTTACAAGTGTTTCAAGTTCTAGATAGGTTTTTCAATAAATTCCTAACTGTTTTTTATCTTCAATGTCTGATTTACCTAAAGGATTTCCCAAAGCGTACCTTCTGTTTTATTGAATTTAAATCAGCTTTTCAATCTATTTTAATAAAAAAATTTCAGTCACTTTATTTACTTTACTTAGCTTGATTTGAATCTAAGAATTTGTAGTGTGACAATAAGTTCTTGTGGATTCAATCCCTACATATTACGACTCATTAAATGTGCTCTTGCGGCTAGTTCTTAGGGTTAACTTTGAGAATATCAAGGTAGTGCTTAAATAGATCTTGAATAGTTGTCTGGTTATGATTTCATGTTCCTTAAGTATTATTTTAGCCTAGCATTATAGTTTATTGAATTTACATTTTGTTAGTCATTATTAGTTGCACTAAAAACTCCAAATCTATATTCTTCATCTTCGCTTAACATGAGTCTTACGATTCATAGTGTAGCATTTGGTCTTTGTGGTTTGAACCTAAAACTCTTCTAATGAAGGAAATTTAATTGAAAGTGTTCTACTACTTTGACACTCATCAACATGTAACTTTCACAGACAATCCATGACCCATGCTTAGTCATGGGTCACAAGTTGAAGATCTTTCTCAGTGATTCATGACCCAAGTCCGATCGCGGGTGGCGAAATCGGAGCCTCCTCAACAGTCCGCGATCAACATCTTAACGCGGCTTGCATAAAAAATATCTTAGGCCGCATTGCGCAGAGTCTGGTTACCGTTAAAATACTCAGCTCCATTACACGGTCCGTCCGAAGCATCAAAAACCAAATTTGTGGACCGAACTATATCTCAATCCACATTAGAAAAACTTGCCTATTTTGCACGATGACCAAGCCAACCCCAAAAGAGTGCGGGTTTTAAAGACCCGGAAAGGTGGGGCAGTTTAATTTGCGGGCCGACACAAGGAAAAAGGGAAAATCCTGAGAAAAAGGAAGATCGGGTCAGATGCGGTTCACGAAGGAAAATATATGGAGAGTGGATTATGAATTAAGGCATCTCTTTCTGGCTAAGAAAATCCTAAGCTTCGAGGGAAGAAATTTTTTTGTATTGAAAGCACTTTTAAATTAATAAAATCATCTTTACATCTTTATTTTTGTGAGATTAGAACGTAGATACTTACAATCCTTAATAAGTTACTCACAAATTTTGGTTGTGTAAATATCAGCTCACACACTCGGCGAATAGGGAAAGACGACGACGGTTTGGAAAGATTAATTAACACACTTCTCGGCAATTAAACAACTAATTTCTTAACACGCAAGGGTGTATCTCGATGAAGTCTAACACCAAATTAAAAAAAGAAAGAAAAGAATAATGACTTACGAGATTTTTCGAATAAATAAAATAGCAGGGGAAAAAGATCAATTTGATCATGACTATAAGGAAATCGTTTACAAAATTTCACTCATCTACTCTGCAATTTATTTTATGTTTCTTTGGGTATTTCATACATTTTTTTTATAAAATAGTGATAAGCGTTAAATATTAATTTATAAATCTTCATCAGACCCACATAATAATTAAAATTATGGAAAATGACAGTAATTTAGTGGTGTTCATAGCTCTACATAGAGCTTACACCATTTCACTCAAGATCAAGTCCGCTTCTGTGTAAATGTTGAAATGAAAGACTAATAAGTCGATCTATTTTGGTGCACTGATGACAAAAAAGAAAGATATTAAAAGTAAAGCTCTCAAGATGGGCTTTTCTCATGAATTTGATCTTTTATTGTTATGTATCCTACAATATATTAATAGAGAAATGACTTAAGTCGCTTTTGTCCAAATGTCACTCACACAACCAAAATTGGCTCAGAATTGGCTCAGAAACTGTGACGTGGACTTTAAAAATTATTTTCAAAAATAATTTATTGGCGATTCATTGGAGATTTTGGTGAGATTTCGTCATTCATTTCATGATCGATCTCAAAATCTGTTTGTTAAAATCTCAAAATCGAATAATTAAATATGTTCCTCTCATAAAATTGAGCATATCCATCTTTTCAATTTCTCAAATCATTTCTGATTTGAATAGGAAAATTTTCTGGGTTCGAAGATGCAACTTGTGGACAAAAATTTGATTGGTATATGATGTAGATTTCGATTTTCCTTTCTGGGTTTCCATTCGTGTTGAGCTTTGTGATATGTCGTGTTTTGGTTATTAGTTATAGTGAATCAGTGAGTTATGGTTGAGGAGGAAGAAGAGACAATGGTTTGGGTCGCATTGAATGAGTTTGTTAGATGGTTGGGAAAACGGTCATTTAATTCTCCAAGTATTGTGATTGAACGAATTTATTCCCCAACTATTGTCTGCTCACATTAATTTCCGAAGTTGTGTTTGACTGTTTAAATCAAAGAATGAGAAAGTCAACCTTTAATTTTAATAATAAAATATTAATACTCTAATAAAAAATATTAATATTTTAATTAAAAATAACAATAAATTTTTGAAAAATCCAAATTTTTTTGAAAAATAAGAAATTTTTCTATAAAAATGCAAAAAAGTAAAAAAAATCTTAAAAGTTTCTAAACATTACAAAGTAATAATAATTGAGTTATTATAAATTTTTTATCTTTAATATTAATTTTTAAACGATAAACTTTCGAAATATATATTTTTAATCGTTAAAATTATAAAAAAAATAAAGACAAAATTTTTGGTTTAATTGATTATTTTGAATAATTATCCAAAATATTTTGGATTTAGGTTTAAATAACTACTTGGATTATTTATCTAAAACCGCTTTTTATGCAATCTACTTTGGATTATATCACTATTTTAGATTATTTTATCTGAAAAAAACTTATTTATCCGAACTACTTTGGATTAATTGAGTATTTTAGATTAATTATCTAAAACCGTTTATTTATCCGAATGATTTTCTGAGATTTACGATTTATAATTGAAACTACTTTAGGATTTGAGGGTTTAGATTTTAGAGTTTAGGGTTTGTTAGGGGTGAAACCACTTTATGAGATTTACGATTTTAGTAATGAATAAACCTAAAACCTTACAAATAGTTTACACTTCAAACATAATATTTTTGAAAAATTTATTGTTTAGAAATTAAATATTGAATATATAATTTTATTTTTATTATAACTCAAACATTAGTAATTCATAAACATTAGGAAAATTTTATTTTTTTACTTTTTTAAAATTATTTTCGGATTTATTTGGATTTTTTAAAAATATTGTTATTTTGATTAAATATTATTATTTTGATTAAACTTGTAATAATTTATTATTAAAATTAAATATTGACTTTTTGAGTTTTTGATTTAAACAGTCAAACACAACTTCGAGAATTAATGTGAGCAGACAATAGTTGGGGAATAAATTCGCTCAATCAAAATACTTGGGGAATTAAATGATCGTTTTCCCTTAGATGGTTCTATGTAGTTACCAAAGTTCTGAGCTTTTGGAATCACTTTTGGTGTAGGATCTTGGTGGTTCACTAGGTAGGGAAGCTGTTGCAGGACATGGTGTAGTCTTTGCCACTGAAGTTCTTCTAGCTAAGTACGGAAAATCGACTAAGGAATTGACGTTTGTCATTCAGGTAAGACCATTACGATCTAATTTTATGTCTCATGCTTTACTGTTTATATGGATAGGATATGAGAAAGAGAAGTTGATCAAGCTTTGGTGTGTGTGTGACAGATTTTTAGTAGTGTTGGAACATGGGCGACGAAGTTGATCCATGAGAGAGGTGGCAAAGTGTTTGCAGTAAGTGACATACCGGTGTGACCAGGAACCCTGAAGGTATCGAGATTCCTGCATTTTGATCATAGCAACTTAACTAGAAACATAAAAATTCCATGGAAACTGTCGTGAATACTCTACAAAATTCTTTCAAGTTCTTTGCCAAATCATGTAGAAAATTAATGATCACGTTTGTTTTGTTAGGATTTATTGTTGTTAAATTTAAGTTGCAATGTTGCATCATCCTCAGCTGATGAACTTGGCAGTTACTGCATATTTTTTTAAGATACAGTTTCAGCATTTAAAAGTAAAGGGAATCACGGAGGTTAGTCTTTTATGGAATTAACTCAATTTCCCTCTGTTTGTTTTTCATGTAACTCAATGGCAACGAGAAATAATGGGTTTAATCGTAAGACACGAGTAGATTCGTAACAAAATTACTGATTTCTTACACAGCTAAGCGGACAAGCACAAGCGTGTAATCTCCAATTCAAATCCAAATGTTTTTATATGATGTTCAGTTGCTCAAACGTAAGTAAAACACACATAGAATCAATTATGTAGCTAAAGATACCAAACTGATAAATGATCATTTGTTTTCAAAGTTTGAGAGCAGAAATAAAATAACTTAGGTCAAAGAGATAGTCAATGTGCCATAGTCATTCCTGCAACCTCCCTATGGGAGCGTTCACTCTTGGTGTTAACCGAGTTTGCTCGAGCCACTACATTTTGTGGTTGGGAAGCTTAAGTCAAGTGAAACTCCCCACCATATACTGGAAAAGAGGTTAAGTGTGTAAAATAAAGAAAGCAAGAAGAATAAGAAGAAGAAGATAGCTTTGAACTTAAATTGACGAGTGACTAAGTTCATCTCCTTATCTTAGGGAGGTGTTAGGTGGTTGTGTTATATGTGTTAAGCGATTGTGTTTCCATATGTTCTTTGTGAGTATTGTTTTAAAGTGAAACATGGTTAGTTCAATGCTTGGAGATGATTGTGAGCTTAGATGGATGTTGGTAGAGATGTGCTTTGTGTTTATTCATCTCTTCTTTATCAGTTTGTTTATCCCTGCAATAGGATGTAGAAGGAATGGTAAAACCTCAAAAGCTATAGGATTACATATGAGTATTACTGCAATTCTGCGTTTATTTTATTGCAACCTACAATCTTATTTTCAATAAGGGAAGTCTCCTATGTTAAATTTTGTGTGATGATCTCATAGTTATCAAAGAGCCAATGTAGAGAGTTATTTGAGACTAGAGAGGAGAATGAACATAATATAACAATTTTTCTACGGTTGGCTCAAACGTTACAAATATTTTTTACATCTATTATAATAGAATAAATTTTACTGTAAAATCGTGTCTTTTTAATAAGAACATTGGCAGCCCGCATACGGTGCGGGCCAATTACCGAGTTATATTAATATTTATAATTGAAATATTAAAAATTTGAGTCTTAAATTTAATAGTTATGTTTAATAAATATAAATGCTTTAAAAGGTAACACTCAAGAAATAGTTTTTTGGGATTTAATCAAAGTATAAAAGGATGTGGCATTACTAATTGGATAGATTTATGTAATTTCTCATTCATACACAATTTTAGTTAATATGGGAACAAAATTATTGTTATATTAAATTTTGATTTCATTTAAATAATTTACATTTTAAAGGAGAAAATGGCTAAAAGGTAACATATGTTCCATTGGATAAGCTTGAAAAGTAATATCTCTCATAAGCTTTTCTCTGTTATATATAAGATACATTCAAATTATTGAAGCACCTCTCTCACCATCTGACTTGAGTCAAAATTTTATCAGCTAGTATTATGGCTTCTCCTTCAGATACAAAACAAATCAGCTACTTCAAAAATCAATGTGGGCATTGCAAGAGAAAGATATATCCAAAGATTGATGACATCTACATGTATAAGTGCGTATTTTCATTTTCTTATGAATCATTTGCTTCAGTTGTTTTGTCGTAATTTATTAAACTTTGGTTTCTTATTGTATTATGAAAACATAGCGACACCCCCTTCTGTACGGAAGAATGTCGAGAGAAACAACAAATGGCTGACAACGAGCAGAAAAGAAAATGAGAGAATATGAATTAAAAGAGGAGATATATTAATGTTGGTGGGATTTCATATATATAAATATCCTGATTAATATTTTATCAAGGGATTAGATAATATTTTTTAGTATTATTCATAGCTAAGAATTTCCATTGGTAAAAGTTAAAATCTATCATGTAGTTATAGCTCTATAAATATAATCCAAAAAATTAGCTAAGTGGATATCTTTCATACCTTTGTGAATCTAAACTTTTTATTCAAAGAGTTTGTTCAATTTATTATAAATGAAACTTTTTTATATACATTATTGTAAAATATGTTAAAATTTTTCTTTTAATCACTTTGTGGACCAAAATAAATCACTTAGGTGACGAATATATAAAGTACTCAATCAAGTTTCCTACACAATCTTATATTTTTTTGTTCCTTCTAAAATTTTTATACACACTTGTGAGCGCAAAAATCCTAGGTGTTGAGTTCAAAATATTCTATGATTTTTCATTAAAAAACATTTATGTGTCTTAATATTATTTGATGTGTGACATGTAATCAAAGCCCATTTTAATTTCTTTACGAGCCCATAATGGTAAAAAAGGTATCTATTAGAAAGTTAAAATTAAATTAGTTTTCAAAAGTATACTCATAAAAAATATTCATTAACGATAAAAAAGTTCTCTATTAAAAAGGAAAAAAATTAAATTTTTTTTTTCTAATTTAATAGGTTTATATACAAGTGTGAGCACAAAGATCCTAGGTGTCGAGCTTACAATGATTCTACAATTTTTCATTAATTTTTTTTATGTCTCTTAATACTATTGGATGTGTGACATATCATCAAAACCCATTTTAACTTCTATACGTCCCATAATGATAAAATATGGCTCTCTATTAAAAATGGTAAAATTGAATTATTTTCCAAAAATATACTCAATTAACAATAAAAAAGAATACTCAAGATAATCTATACTAATAATTTTCCTAGGTGAAATATTATGTATTAATATTTTGTGTTAAAAAATTATAAGGAAAAATAAATAAAGTCATAAATCTTTTGTATTCGCCGCGCGGAGAATCACTGTGTTTATTTGTTAATTTTTGTGTAGATTGTTGGCAAAAAAAAACTTTGAATTGAATAACCTAAAAAATTGACAAGTTAATAAATATTTTAATCACATCTTTATTTCTATCTGTTTTGTAACAATGACAATGAATAAATTGACCACTACTCCAACAAACCAAATCCTTCATCATTTAATCAACAAAACAAGGCCCTAATGCTCATCCATATCCCATTGAGGTACCATTTTCTTTACCATTGCATATACCATTTTATATCTTCATTGCGTATTTTCTTGTTTTTTTGTCTCCTCTCGATTCTTTGATTTTGTTTGCTTGAGGGCAAACAAGGTTTAAGTTTGGGGGAGAGACCTAGTAGCTAATGATCATTTTAGTTTTGTTGTTTGTTATTTTCATACATTGCATTGTATATTTGTTAAAATTCATGAAAAGTTTTGAAAATTTTGACAAAAAAGATTTTCTTTATTTTACATATAGTTGCATTTGCATTCGCATAATGGGACAATGATGAGATTGCTCAGAAATGTTAAATTCTTGGATTTTCTTGATGAATTGCTTATTAGTTCTAGTTATTCACCTAGGCGATTTGGGATTTTTTTTTTTTAAGCATCCCAATCGCTTCGTCTAGACTTCTAGCTTTGTGAATACAAATTTGATTTGATGCTTTCCCTAGTTATTTGAACTTAATATTGACTTAATTTTCTCATTTATGGCCTCTTGATCATACTCATGGATCACACCAAATAATCAAGTCATCCTATCCTTTTTTACCACTCTCTAATGATTTGATTAGCCACCTTCATCTCTAAGGTCGGTTAAAATCCCCTCCCAAAAATACCTAAGGCTTTCTTTCAAGCCAACATTACTCATGTGTGGTAGGCCTTTTTGCATTTGCATAATCATGTTTTAAATCTCTTGAGAATTGAAGTGGCAAGTTCCTTTCTTCCATTAGAATTAGTCTCATTGGTTAATCTAAGAGGGTTGGGATTTTGAGAAGTCACTTGTGAGTTTGTGAGTGTGTTAAAATGGTTATAAAGTGAAAGAGTGAGGGCTAAGTTCAAGTTTTGGGGTGAGATAAAAGAATGCAAGAAAGTATAAAAATGTGAGAATTGTTGCCAAAACGGCTAAGTCTTGTTGTGGTTGAAAGTCTAAATAGGAACTACCTAGAGAGTGTCAAACCAAAAGCCTAAAACCCACCTTAAAAGATTTTAAACACAAAAGTGTAACCCCCTTAGTAAGAAAAGAAGCAAAAGCCAAAAAAGTTCAAGTGAGAAAAGGGTTGAATAAGTTGTAATATGGGAAAAGGCTAGATTATTACAAAAGAGCTCTCTAGGTAGTTTGTTTAAAATGAGGGAAAAAAGTCCAAAAGAATTAGAGAGGTTTGAGAGAAGAGTGAGATGTTAACACACTTTCTAAATGATCAAGAAAGAAATAACATTAAGATCACAAATTGGTCAAGGAAACAAGATTACCCAACCTAGATCATTTCTCATTGGCTAAGGAAGCAAAGCTAAATAATTTGTTCTTTCAAGCATTTCATCAGACACTTACTAGGCTTGAGAAATGTCGATTTCTAAATGATCAAGAGAAAAATAGCATTAAGACCACAAATTGAAAACATCATTAAGACCAAAAATTGATCAAGGCAACAATAAACCAAACCTAGATCCATCACTAATCAATCATCAAAGCACTATGACCTACTAAACTCACAAACCATAAAAAAACTCTCATCACCAAGAAGGTTTTTAATTAAGAACCAAGTTTTCTAATACAAAGTGATTTTAACATAATAGAGGATTTTTTAGGTAGAAACTCACTCATTCCTTTAAGTGAGCTCCAGAGGCAGCCAGGCAGTGAAGAATGGGCCCAAGTAAAAGAGACGGGCACGACATGAGAGTCAGTTAGAGTCTGGATGAGTTCGGGCGTGATTTGAGGCCGAGAATGAAGGAGAGTGGGTAGGATCAAAGCCACAATTATTGAGGAGGAAGCAACAGGGGGAGTATAAGAAAGGGACGAGAGGAGAGAGATAGGACATTTTGTTCTCCCCGAGTGTTTACCAGAGCTAGATAACATTACTATTTTCCTTGTATCAAGTCTGACTAAGGATTCTTTTCTTCTTTATATTCAATATATAATCTTTCTTATCATTTCAAGTGTTCTTACAAATTCCTTAACAGAGATTTAGGCTCTCATTGAAATACAATCAATAAAAATCCTTGATATGAAGCTTTGCCTTTACAAGGATTATGTTCAAAAGATGAAAACATGTAAACTTATATAGGAAGAAGGAGGTAATAAAATCTTCTTCCTCTTAAGGATAATATAAACATGGGTCGACTGCGTAGACAGACCTCTACTATAGCTAATAAAGCTGTTTTACCTGAAGTTTTTGCCTCTTTGTTGTACGAAATGAACTATTTAACTCTATGAGTTTGATACACAAACTTTATTTACACACTACCTATAATCAAATTATATTGAAACGGTCATAAACCAGATCATTATCGTTTGATTATCGTGTTTAGTGATTAATTAATTATTTAAAAAAGGATTAGTAAAATTAATATGGGTAGACTTTGTAAATAGACATGTACTATAGTTACTAAAACTGAGACACCTTGGACTTTTTTGCTCTTTGTTTTACGTCACGAACTACTGTTTTCTATGATAATACTAAAAAGGGCACACATCCATTAGTGTTTTAAAATGTTACCTCTCTACGACAGATCAAAATTGTGATTCTAATGGATTATACAAACTACATTTTTCTTTTTTATGTTCATTAGGAGACCCTATCACCGCTTTTATCTGTCACCATTACCATAATCAATTATAAGGTGGTTTAAGAAAGAATTTTTTTTTTTTTAGTTTGTCGCATGAGGCTAATGATGTGTGACTAATGAAAATGATGAAATGCAAGGAGATGATCGACAAAACATATTATTGTCTACATGAACACACTTACTAACTTTTGGAACTAAATGAAATGAAGGGAAGTCACCATTGTGCTGAGGTTGGCTGGGGATTCTCATATTCAATTAGGAAACTGAAGAGACATCTTTAGTGTTGAATGATATGTTCATATGTACAGATGGCGGTGACGAAGTAGACGAGTCAAAGAAAGATAATTGATAATCCAGTTGCTCCTCAAAGCTCGAGCCACCAAGAATTCATTGAGTGTTATCCTTGATGGCTGCTACTTTAATATAATTACTAATACTAGGTCCAACTTCAAATTTGCAAGTTGAAGAAGCGTTACTGCAAAACACAACCATAAGTAAAGTACGACTAAGCCAAATACTTTGAATGATGTTGCAGTATTCTGTAACTGAGAGTGCAATCGATTAGAATCATTACTCACTATCTTTTTGTGTTACTGAGAGCTTAGATCTGAAACAACTAATAAAGTGTGTCCTTCTCACTATTGTCATAGAAAAAAATAGTTTGTGATGTAAATCAAAGAGCAAAAAAAGTTTGTGGTGTGTCAGTTTGATTTATCTGTTTTTGAAAATAATTTACATCACGCCTATCATAGTACATGTCCATTTACAGAGTTTACCCATTTTTAACTTTTTATCTGTTTTTGAATAATTAATTAATCACTAAATGTGATTTTAAAACGGCAATTATCTGGTTGATGACCGGTTCAATTTCATTTGATTATATGTAAAGCGTAAATAAAGTTCGTGTACCAAAATCATAGAGTTGAATAGTTCATGTCGTAAAACAAGAGGCAAAAACTTCAGGGTGAAACAGCTTTATTCGTTATAGTACATGTCTATCTACGCAGTCACGCCTATAAACTTTATCCTCAACTTAATTCCGAAAATAATCAAAAAGGAAACGTAAAAGAAAAAGTAGTCAAAAGGTGCAAAGAATTGGTCAAAAGGTGATTTCCTGTCATTTAGACTTGTTTTGGGGTAGCTTGAACTGAAATGGTGACCCAAGATAAGCTATGTCCCTTCTCGTGCTTCATTTGCGAGAAGAAATGACATGTCTTTTCTAGTATGGCCATACCTTTTCAACCACATGCCCAAATGACTTGAAATCAACTCCATTGGAAAGTCAACTCATTTTTCTATCTCCTTACCAAACTTTAGCTCATTTGCGTTCCTGGAAGGCCTTCATTAGACTTGATATTTGGAACACTTTGGCTGAATCCTCTTGTACACGACATGATTTCATCCTATAATACTTCAAAACTCCAAAAGTACGTACCTAGAATATTCAAGAATGATATGCAAAATGCATGAAATGCAATCTAAAATGAGACAAATGTACAAAGTGACTCAATAATGCATAAAAGAAATAGAAAGCATGCTAAGAACAATGTAAAAAGACTGAAAACACTATCCCAAAATGGGTACAATTCATAACACATCAACCACGTGATGAAGAAGAAAAAATCATCTTTGTCGGAATATCAACATGATCATGGGGAACGCATAACTGCCCAGACCATGTATCTCATAAAATCCTTCCAGCAAAATACAAACATTAATCCCATTAGGTTACATAACTTCGCTTCCCATGCTGCAACATCTCTTTAACCCAAAAGGTGCAGAAGGGATTGATCAATCCCACAATGATCCCCTTGTCATCCAGCTGATCATCAACAACTGGAACATCTCCAAAGTACTAGTGGACAGAGGAAGCTCGGTGGACGTAATATTCCTTGACACACTACGTCACATGAAGGTGGACCCAGCAAAAATAAGTAGAATTCCAAAGCGTCAACTAGTTTCTCAGGGTAAAAGACGATGATCCTTGGGACAATCGAACTCCCCGTTCAAGCCGAAGGAATCACACGAACTTTGAATTTCTTAGCTATCGACTATCCAGCAATCTACATGGGGACCCCGAGGCTGAATTCCATGCGAGCCGTTCGACCGACTTACCACCGATGCATCAAATTCTCTAACTCTTAAAGGAATTAAGACTATTCGGGGAAACCGGAATGAATCCAGAACATGCCTCCTCATTGAACACAACCTCTGAAAATCGGTCACAGATTGGTACGCAGATAACAACAACATGAAACCAAGGATGAAACACAAAAATTGACTGATGTAACAATTACAGATGACATAAGCTCATGTTGAAGAATCACCATGCGAGCACGCCATCTTAGTTTTCATATACGACATGCATCTGGAACGATGCGTGGAGATTGGTAAAAAGGTACAAGACCCTCTGCGATCAGAACTCATCACCTTCCTAAGGAAAAATGCAAACTTCTTCGCACAGGCAACAAATAACATGCATGGAATCAGCATCGACTTAACATGCCACGACTGAACGTGGATCCAACCTTCAAACCAATCCAACAGAAGAGACGAAAGCTGGGACCCGATCGAGCAAAGGCAATCAACGATGAAGTCAAGAAACTACTCAAAGTGGGTTCAATCATGGAAGTCAAGTACCCATATTTTCTTGCAAAACCCGTTGTAGTAAAGAAGAAAAATGGCAAAACGAAGGTTTGCGTTGAGTTCACCGACATCAACAAGGCTTGTCCATAGGAGAGTTTCCCACTTCCTCATATTGACAGGCTGATAGAAGCAACAACATAAAATCAACTCCTATCATTCATTGATGAATTCTCGGGCTACAATTAGATCCTCATGCATCGTAATAATCGTGACAAAACAGCCTTCATCACCGACATAGGTACATATCGTTATATAGTAATGTCTTTTGGTCCCAAGAATGCAGGTGCAACATTCAACATGCTAGTCGACAAAATGTTCGCTGAGCAGCTGGGGAAAAACCGTGGAGGTGTATATAGATGACATGCT
This sequence comes from Aurinia saxatilis, assembly GCA_900406295.1. Classification (NCBI taxonomy): domain Eukaryota; kingdom Viridiplantae; phylum Streptophyta; class Magnoliopsida; order Brassicales; family Brassicaceae; genus Aurinia; species Aurinia saxatilis. Next base: position 16,373 of record OVAP01002169.1, read on the forward strand.
CGTGAAATCACTAGAACAAGAAGAGCACATTGTCCACTTACAAGACTGCTTCAAGCAACACATAACATGAAGTTAAAGTCGTTTAATTTATAAAATCTAGAGATTTATTCAAATGTAAAGATATTTGTTAAGATTGTAGAGAGTTTTGTGTATTTGATACATCTAAAAAAGAATTGTATTTTCAATTATTTATAAAACCAATGTATATCTTATATAATATAGAAGGGTTACACTTTTCAGCAAGCTCTGAGAAGCTGCCAAGTGTCCCTTTTTCACTTTTCTTTTTTACCAATTTATTCAAACGAAAAAACCCAAGTGTAACCCAAATTTATGTTTTAACTTTTCTTTTTTTACCAACTTATGCAAACAAAAACCGTACTCCTCCCAATTGAAACAAAAAACCTAGCTTCATCCTCCAATTTTTTCTCACAGTATATACTAAGAATATAATATCCTTAAAAAATTAATCTCTACTTTATATATCCGTACGCAAATTCACATAAAATTATGTTTAAATAGGAACTTAATGGTGCGTTTAATTTTCTGGGATGAGAAAGCAACAGATTTTTGAAGAAAATTATGTATGCAAAAACTTAAAACGCATCACTATCTTGGTCACAAGCATAAATCCGAAGACTTTTCAAGGTAAAATATAAACTATTGCTCATGTATGTCTAATATTCTTCTAACGTTATACAAATAATGGTAGTAACATTTTAAAAAAAAATACCTCCCAGGAAATATTCAACTAGAAACAACATCAACTACCAGGATTTACAAAAAAAAAAAAAAAAAAAACCCAAACAATTTCCAAAGCAAACCAAGACTAAGAAAGCCACATTTTGAAGATGATTCATTATTTCTTTTTCAATATTACAATGCAATAATAATGTTAGACGTTTTTCGTATTTTTATTATTGAGCAACATTTTATTCCTTTACATTAAAAGAAATTTTTATAAAATATTAATTTCTTTCAAACCTTTCTCTTGATTAAAATTCCTTTTTTTTCAATATTACAATGCAATAATAATGTTAGACAATTCCTTTGTTATTATTATTATTATTATTATTGGAAACATTTTATTCCTAACATCAGCTACCAGGATTTACAAAAAAAAAAAAAAAACCCAAACAATTTCCAAAGCAAACCAAGACTAAGAAATGTACATTTGAAGATGATTCCTTATTTCTTTTTCAATATTACAATGCAATAATAATGTTAGATGGTTCCTATTTTAGTATTTATATTATTGAGCAACATTTTATTCCTTCAGATTAAAAAAAGACTTTATAAAATATTAATTTCCTTCAAAGCTTTCTCTTGATTAAAATTCCTTATTTCTTTTTCAATATTACAATGCAATAATAATGTTAGACCATTCCTTTATTATTATTATTATTATTATTATTAGGGTTTAATGCAAAAAACCCTTCAACTCGATTTTTTTTGCAAGTTTACCCTCGAAGTTGGAAAAATGCAAAAAAAACCCTTCAACTCAAGTAAACCGTGCAAATTAACCCTTCAACTCAATTTAACCGTGCAATATAACCCACAGCTTCTTGAAGGCCAGCAAAAGATGATTGTAGGATTCAATGGGAAGTTTGACGATCTCTACACTAATCTCAATGTAATGGGAAGTACGAGCAGTTGGCTGCACATCAAAAGAAAATGGACCTCCAAGTAGCTCAAATGGCTGAGACAATTCAAAGGCAATAAGGTTTTCTTCCATCAAAGACGGATTAAAACCCGAAGAAGTTTGTCAACTCTATTACCATGAGAAGTGCAGAGGATGATGTTGATTTGCTTGAGGCAATGCATGAAGGAAACATGGACGAAGGGGAGCTTCGTTGGGCTGAAGATGATAATAATTCGGCTGCAAAACAGAGCAGTGTCGATCGACACTCACCTAGTCAGTGTCACTCGACACCCCCCCCAAGTATCGACGTTCACGCCGTTAAGATCTCGACCCTAGCTCGACCCCATACGAGGATAAGCTCAGAAAGACATCGTGTCGATCGACACCACTGAGGGTGTCGATCGACACCCCCTGCAGAAACAGTATCCGACGACTTGTTCTTCATCAAATGCCACGAATCGAGTTTCTACAGCCCCTGAACTTGACCATAAACCTCATGTGCCTGCTTCAGACCCTCCTATGAAGCCCGAGAAGGAACAAGAGAAGGAAATTGAAGCTCGTCGACAAGCTATCTTAAGGAATGTGATCAAAGAGTCTCTTTCCTATAGCTTCATAAAGAACTCTCCAGTCATAAAGGGATTCATCAAGCAGTTGAGTGTCACTAAGGTTAACATTGAGGATTGCGTTCAAACAGTACTTAAAGAAGTTAGAGCGATCAATGTTAGTCTCATGAAGATTACTAAATAAGCACCCTCACCGCGCACCCTTAAGATGCTTAACAAGATGGAATGTCCGGGCAGATTCGTCTTCGATTGTTCAATCAAAGGTACGATCATGAAGAATGCTTTATGTGATACTGGTGCCACTGTGAATGTTATGTCACAGGCTGTCGTTTGATGACTTGGTCTTCCTTGCCAACAAACTTCAATGACACCGATAATCATGGCGGACTCTTCATTGGTGAATGCTACAGGCTTTGTTCCAAATGTGATGCTTCAAACTGGAGATTGTCTAGTGTCGGCTGATTTCTACATTATGGACATCAATGAGGAGCTCAATCGACCATTGATTCTCGGTTTTTCGTTCCTTGCCACCGTTGGAGCTGTTAGGGATTATCCCAACCAAAGAGTCTTCTTCTCCAAGATCAACACAAAGGTCTTCTATCACTTTAATCCTAAAGGAGAAACCTCTTGCAAAGCCATTCACCATGATGAGAAGCTGGACTCAACCCCTAAATATGCTCCCATGGCAGTCCAAACCATCCTCCAAGACACTCGAAACATCGACAAATCCTCTAAGGCAAAGCATGTTCACTCTTCAAAGTCATTTGCTACAATCAACATTTTCATTCCAGAGGATTTAAGAGACATGGGAGATGATGTTATCAAGGACCGGTTGAATGCTACAATGGTACTCTTTCCTCAAGTCTCTTCATGGCAAGTCGAAGGAGGTGCGCTTGCAGCAAAAAGATGCTTTCATAGGTTCCTATACGATCCACCATGAGTCACCATCCACACAATAGTCAGGGTAAGGACTAAAAATTAAGCGCTTGGTGGGAGGCAACCCACTTGTGAGTTTTCTTTACCTTATGCTATTTATTTTAATTATTTTTGGTGTTTTTGAATTTTTAAAAATTATTCGTATTTTTTAAAATTTTGATTATTTTCATGATTTTTCATATTATATATTTTTTATACGGTTTTTATACTATAAAATAAAAGAAAATGGATTATTTCAAAATAAAACAGATTTTGTGGCCAGTGACTTTTTGTGTCGACCAACAGTCTTTCTCGTCGATCGTTACCATTGGTGTCGATCAACATCATCATCTGTGTCGATCGACACCCCCGCAGGAAACAAGGTATATTTTCTGATTTTTGGCATTTTCGATAAATGCTTCTTTCCTCTCTCTCCTCGAGATTTTCACTCACTGGGGGAGAGTAGTGAATATTTATGTTCAAGTCTGGGGGAGGAAAATACTGATGAATTTTTCTTTGTCTTGGTTTATTTGTGATAATTTCAAAAAATAATTTTATCGAGTCAAAATGGCTTGTGTCATTTTCAACTAAGTGACCGTCACTTGTGAGACGAACTCTAGGACAAGACTATTGAAAAATATAAAGGCCAATTGGTACTTCAAAGACATCCATGCTAAGTTACGAAGAACCAAACGGTTGGAGCTTATTGCACCTCTTCAACGTGATCAATGCATTAGGATTTGATTTTTCCATTCANAGAGAAGCATTCATTACTCTCCCTTCCGAAAAAGTGGACTTACTTTTTGGAAAAGTATTGGGGGTGTACGGATACTATTAGAAGATTTAAGTTTTAGAGTTCATTTAAGAAAAAAAAAAGAGTCTCAATATGTCAATGTAATATTTATATATAGTGTTAGTATTACTCAAGTCTGGGGGAGAGTAGTGAATATT
>OVAP01002170.1:0-20434 GCA_900406295.1 Aurinia saxatilis
ATGCTTAAGCTAGCTTGATCACCTAGTTTTCGTCTTTAGGATTGTCTTTTACACGAAAGTGGTAATTGACATCTAGAAAACTCACTAGGAGAGCAATCAGTCTTTAGCCAATGAAAGTTGATGCTAAAGCAGATTGTGAACTTCTCAAATCAATTATATTAATGCTTTCTTAGTTGTTAAGATTCAAACAAAAGGTTGGATATCTAAATTGCATAGGAAAAGTGATTGATGCAACGAAAATGGATCAATATATAATTATATTTGAGTTGAAGATAGGTTGAAATTACAACCTGAATAAACATCTAGTTAGTATTGAATGCAGTCCGTTGATTAACCCTAGGTCTAGCGCCCTTTTTAATATTGAATTAAAACCCGTAAAAAAAAAAAAGCAAAACCAACCCATCAGTTGATCGTCTTAGTTTGATTAAATAATTTAGTATATTATAGAGTAATAACTGAGACTTGTGGATTTGATCATTTACTGCTTCATCGTTTTTGTGATAGTTGTCAAGGTTTTATTGACAGTGTCCAAAAGACAACTTATTAATTGGCGTTGTTGCCGAGTTTCATTATTTTACCTGTGATTGAAAATTTTAAATTTAGACTAAGACGTTTATCAATATATATTTATATATGAGTTGAAGATAGTTCAAAATTAGAACCTGAATAAAAATCCGATACTTGCATGCATTCCATTGATTATCCCTAGCTCTAGTGTTTATATTAGTATTGAATTAAATTTGTAGGAAAATTAGCAAAACAAAACCTCTTTTGATTATCTTAGCTGAATTAGATAGTTTAGTAAATTACAGTGTAGACTAATGAAATTGTGGATTCGACCCTTAACTACTGCATCGTCATTGGTGCTAAATATTCAAAGGTTTATTGACTTGTGCTTTTTAGGCATTTATCATGGTGATCTGTATTTTGTGCTAGTGTGTGGGATAAAATTCACACAACCAAAACTTGTCAAACAGAACTTTACGGATCGTCGACTCTCAATGTATGAACCACTTGAAAAAAAAAAGAAAAAAAAAAGAGAAGGTAAGGTTGTTTTTATTGATAAATGATGAATTCTCGAATTATAAGCTGTGAAGGACTCAAGCTATTTGAGAAGTCAAAGATAGATCTAAGACCTAAGACCCTAGATCCTATATAACCTTAGCTAAACCGCCTTAAGGTTGAGGCTTTTCCTTTCCATCGTGGGCCATCTTCCATTTCCTTATCGATAGACTTTAGGATGGTTTCCATTTCTTCGACAATCTTTGGGATAGTTTCCATCTATTCGATATAATCTAAGAAGATTTCCTTTCTGTGATAGTTAAAGGGAAATCTCATTTTCCGTAGTAGCATTCTTGAATTTTCTTGCTTGACAACGCTTGGTTTTCATTATACGGTTTTGTTTGGTCCGGAAGGTGAAGATGGTCCCACAAGAGAATTAGGCTGTTTAGCTATTTAGGAGGGTGACTGGCCCCAAGGATTATAAGGCAAATCATTGGTCGCATTTTGTTGATTGTATAATGATACGATCGTCGATTACTAGTTCTTGTCGGAACAAAGTTGTTTGCTTTTTTAAGACCAACAATAAGATGTTGGATCACGAGATTGAGCGTGGGAGTTTACTAGGCGAGCCGAATAGAAAAGAGTTGGATCGCATGTTGGATGGGGAACAATCCCGCAGGCCATTTCTGGTTAATTAGCTCGCAGGTTGGATTATGAACAATCATTTGGGCCGTGTCTGGTAAGTTAGCTCGCACGTTGGATTGGGAAAAATCCTGCGGGCCATGTCTGGTTAGGTGGCTCACACGTTGGACTGGGGACAATCCTGAGTGCCATGTCTGGTAAGTTAACTCACAGTTGGATTGTGAAAATCTTGTGGGCCCTGTCTGGTAAGTTAGGTAGCATTATGCTGGCAAAGGATTTCCCGCGGGTCAACCTTGATTAATTAGCTCGCAGGATGAAATTGATGAATGCAATTGAACCTCTTGAGGTTCTAATTTCATGTTCATGAGCTCACTTTTGGTATTGTTGGCTCAATTGATCATTTGGAAGATCAAATTGGCTTTGTCGAAGACTTTCCATGGACCCACAATAGACCATAGCCTGCAAGATGTTAGAGAGAAGCTTCATGCGGGAAAACAAAGCTCAATTGGCTCACAAGGCATGTTCTGAAAGCTTCCTCATACCAACGTTGTTCAGTTGGCTCGTGGGATGATATTGATGAATAAAATTGAACTTCTTGTGTGTCCAAATTCATGTTCATGAGCTTAATTGTGGCATTTTGGGTTCAATTGATCCTTTGGAAGATCAAATTGGCTTTGCGTAAAACTTCTCGAGGACACACAATACAACTTAGCTCGCCTGCTGGAAAGAGATGATTTCAAGCGGGACAATTTTCTTCTGTTGGCTCACTTGAAGCTTACAGAAGATATTCCGCGGGCCAAGCTTGATCAATTGGCTCGGCGTGTGAATTTGATGAACAAAATTGAACCTCCTGTGGATCCAATTTCTTTTTTCGTGAAATGAAATTTAACCTCTTGTGGGTCCAATATCATGTTTTTAGCTCCATCAGCATTGTGGGTTCCAGTTGATATGGTAAGGTTTTAATTCGGACCCATAAGCTAAATGAGCCTAATAGATTGACCACTGAGCATATGGATCACAAGCGGGACCAGTTTTGGCTTGTTATTACAATGCACGCTTGCTACGACGGATGTGAGCTTAATTGTGGCACTGTGGGTTCAATTGATCCTTTGGAAGATCAAATTGGCTTTGCGTAAAACTTCTCGAGGACCCACAATGCAACTTATCTCGCAAAGGATATGATTTCAGGCTGGAAACCTTTCTTCGGTTGGCTCATTTGAAGCTTGCAAAAGATATTCCGCGGGCTAAGCCTGATCAATTGGCTCGGGGTGTGAACTTGATGAACGAAAGTGAACCTCTTGTGGGTCCAATTTCTTGTTTCGTGAAATGAAATTTAACCTCTTGTGGGTCCAATATAATGTTTTTAGCTCCATCGACATTATGGGTTCCAATTGATACGGTAAGGTTTTAATTCGGACCCACAAGCTAAATGAACCTTATAGATTGAACATTGAGCATATGGATCACGAGCGAGACCAGTTTCGTCGTACGCGTCATGAGGTTCTGCTGCCACCCCTGCCAGCGCCTCTGCGAATGCCTTGAGCTTTACCTTAAGAATCGTCTACATGATAGTTGTGGGCACGTATGATTCAAGGACCTTCATGGTGTAAGTACTTGGATGACTCGCTAGTTTCGTCGTATTATGCTGGATTGCAGAAGATGGTGCGTTGCGCGGGGTGCGAGTGGTTGTGTGTTTGGCTTGGAAGATCTTTGTCTTCTAATAGTTGATGATGAAGATTTTAGCGCGATGCAGAGAATCCTGGATAGATGATGGGACGAATAAGGCGAGTTCAATTAAGAAGTCAGACTCATACTAGAGTCCTTCTCTCGCTGCATCATTTATATTGTACCGTCAATCTCGCGGATGATATATTTAAATTTGGACACGAATGATGGTAGGGTTTCTGTAGATCCTTGAGAGAGGGGACACATATAATCTCAATTGTCTTTTGCACCATTAAGATGGATGTGGGGATAATTATCCCCCACAAGTCAATTACCGAGTCAACGAACGCATATTGGCGATCTCCAATTAAATGGCGAAGTCATGAGCAAGAGTAAGTGCCATTTGGCTCTCAAGGGGTGACCTCATTTCTTCAAGAATAGTGGCGAGCTCAGTCTTCTCGGCGTAATGAGCTTTTAGAATCATTGTGCCGAGCTAAGTAGCTTACAGCCCAAATGGCGAATTTTATGTGGATCCGACCATGATAAGGGTCCAATCTATTTATATAGACGAGCCAATCAAGGAAAATTCAGTTGTTCAACATAGGCCAGCCAACATGAAAGAAAAGGAAAGACGAAGAGGAAAGGGAACAGCTCGAAGATAAGGAAATACGAGAAAATCTTGGAAGTTTAACTAATCTCTAAGTCGTTTAAACCTTGTATAAATAGATTCATAGGTTAAACTTGTTAGATAAACTCTTTCTAACCTTAAATTTAAGGATCCCTTAAAATATCAGGAGTGATGGGGATTTATTTTTCACCAAAAATATTTCTGCATGCGCACAAGTCTCGCAGTAGTACTTAGGGATCATATCCACAGCGAAAGGGCTACTACGCTGCAAAATTATGAGATTCGAATCGAGCTAAGATGCAAATATGATTTTTGGGTTTTTAATCAATCGAATGATATAGTCGTTCGATCGAATGAAATGATTTTAATAAATCTATCAAACCACTGATGCAAATGAAAACGAGTTTATGCAATGAAATGAAAGCTTTGGGAACAAAGAATTTCTCTAGTGACACATATTAGATTATTCAAGTTGAGGACAACCTTCGTATTGGAATCTTTCTAACTCAATTATACTCAAACATAAATTACATTACCTTGATAAATGAGCAGTCATGATCTCTACTAAAGAATCAATATGTTAACCATGGACATGGTCCTCTTATGGAGATCCCACGAACATTACTTATCATTTACTTATATCGGATCTTCTACCTAATGGTGTCTTAGCGAAGAGAATCTAGCATGAAAAGCTAGGTGACCATCTAACAAATCTCAGTTAAAGCAAACAAGATAAAATTCTTCCAAATGACTAATAATAAACCAATCTACCAAACCATGAAACTATGAAAAGCCTTGATCCCAACTCTCTTATAGAAAAGTGAACCATGAAAATATGTAAAACGAAAATGCAATATAGAAACAGAGGTTCAAATATAGAAGATTATCTCCCTTAGCAGCTACAAAAACGAAAACAATAAAGGATTTTAGGTATTACAAAGGAAAGTGCTCTCTCCGAGAGCTTTGGTAGAATGGAGAGGCACACTCTTTTCTGAGACAAAAATTTTCTTTATATAGAGAGTGTAGGACGTCCAAAGGCTTCAGTGAAATGAAATAAGAGAATCAGCTGAAGAGAATCAAAATATTTGATCTTATGTTTTTTGATCGATCAAACATAAAGAATTTTCGATTAAACAGAAGGAATATTAGATTGATTCTCTTCTAGAATAATCTTCTGAATAATTTATGAATCTTCTCACATGATACTTGTTGTTTCCTGATAACCATTGATTATCTTGAGTGGTTAGGAGCAGGTTCCAGAAGATTTTTGTGCTTATCTGCATCTCGTTCGATCGAATACAGTTGTGTTCAATCAAATTGGGCTTTAAGTTCTTGGGCATCAGACATATACCTCTTCAATGATTAGGCTATAACGCTCTGGTTACCAGGACGAATGACTTCATTGCAAGTCCATATGAAAGCTAACTCACATGGCTTGATTGTCTCCAAATTTCAATCCAATCCAAGTTGCATAGCATTTTCTTCCAAGGATATTCTTCTTATGCTTGATTGCTGTTTTTAGCAGGAAATGCCCATTTTGTACCTAAAAAGCTTCATTTTCACAAAAATATTTTGAAAACATAAAATAGTGAAAATCATCACTCTTATCTCGAAATTCTTTTGTTTTTTTTCATAAAAAGCACTAAAATATATAGTAAAAACCGGTAAAATATCACCCTTATCAACGAGCAAATTTGATTGTGTGGATTTTTGCCCACCCAATGGAGTAGTGCTTGAGGAAAACAGTGGTAAGCTGAGTGAAAATGTCGATATATTCCACGGGAGTCTCTATAACCATTGCAAGGCTGGTCCTATAAGGTTTTTGACGAACAAAAGACAAAAGTCAGCCTCTTCGTGGTCCCTTGGGAACTTCTTCGCTCGGTTCATAGGGATTCAAAATGATGTCAAATGTTCCCTAGGGGCTGTCATTCCTCTAAAATACGGTATCTTGATCTTCTCTGGATCATAGATTTTTTCCTAGGTGATTTGCAGTGTGAAAGGGGTGTCCTTAGCTTCTTCCAACACATGGTCGATCTCTGGTGCTTGACTTGTTGCCTTGTAGATATGTGATAACACCTCTTGGATGGTGACTTCGGGCCCACGAAGTGAGGCTTCTAATCGATCCAACTATGCTTTCTGAGCAAAGAGCTCGTCCTCACAGGTGAATTCAATGTCATCATCATGTTTGTTGGTTTGTGGATAGATGTTCCCATGTTCAGGTGGCTCTAGTATTTCTAGTTCACGATCTCCCGTAGGCAGAGTTTGTTCTCGATCACGGTTGTTATTCTTATGAGGTCTCTGGTCATCTTCGACTATTTTGTCGATCGAAGAGTCTTCTTTTGGACTTATAGGTTGGTCTCAAGTGGATAGCTCGTCAAGTTTTTCGGAGATCGTCATGTTGAGCTTGTCTTATTTATCAGATCGCTCAACCAAGGTTGTAACATGATGTTCAAGAACTCCAGACTTGCGGTCTCTGGGGGTTGTTGATGTTATTACCTCCTCTGTTTGGAGGGGTTGTCATGGATTCATTATGATTGAATTGATCAGTGGATCTGTCACCTTCCATCATGTTGGGTATCAAGCCATTCTTCGGGTGGATAAGTGTTACCTTCCACTAACACTTCTTTTAACACCATTTTACACCTCACTCAAATCCACCGTCCATGATTTTCACATTACAAATTGAATATTATGGAATGTAGAAGAAGAAGTTAATGACAGAATTTTCTCTTCCCCTAAAAATTGGCTAATGGTTTAATTATGGTTGTGTGTACCGAAATTTACACAAACACAAACTTGTAAATACGGAACTATTAAGGGATTGTCAACTATCTTTTTGTACGAATCACCTGTAAAGATGACAACGGAGAAAACAGAAAGAATCGGACAGAATTTAAAGACAAAAAACTTAAAGGCAGAAAAGACAAAGTATAGATCAACACAGATTTTATAGCTAGAGCTCTCTAGGGTTCGAGAAGCTAAGATATGAAAATATACATTATGAGTTTTGACTAGCAAGATATATATACTCTCGGCTAAACCGTCCTAGATCGTTGGGCTTATCATGGGCTTCCTTCCTTTTCTTTGTAGACTGCTTCTTGGATAACTTCCGTTTCTCCGATGTGGATCGGAGAATTTCCATTTCCCCTATGTGAATCGGAGAAACTTCCTTTTCTCCGTTGATCCTTCGGCAGCTTTCCTTTTTGTCACAAACCGAAGGAAGAATTATTTTTTCGTGGATAAGTCCTCAAATCTTCACAAATCTTCTAGTATGATCTACTGAAAGACTTGCCTCGAATATCGGCCCATGCTGAAATATCCGACAATTTTAGCCTGTTGAGAGTGTTACTGGATTCACTTGATTGTTAGATAATCTAGTGAATCGTATGTGTTTGGATGATTACCTCGTTAAAAACCTTAGCAAGGAAAATAACTTAGGGAAAAACCTCAGTAAGGAAAAAAGAATGTAACCATTGAGATCTTCGTCGATCGTATAATGAAATTTTACTTCGTGGATCATACGTTCTCGTTGGAACTAAGTATCTGAGTTGATTGATCCACGAAATGGTATTGAACCTTGATGAACGAGTGGTCTTCGCGATCCATGCACACGTGGGTCGCGGAAATTTATTTTGATACTGTCTCGCGACCCACAGCGTGAATGTGGCTCGCGGGAAGCAAGATGATCGAGTCATGCGACCTAAGCTTCATTGTATGGGTCGCAGGAACCTTTCGTGATGTGAAGATGCGAGCCACGCCTCATCCCAGGTCGCGGTTCGGACCAGTGCGAGAAAATGGTGAGCTGGCTTGGCTTCGTGGGTCGCATGAGCTATCCAGAGGCAATGTACGAGCTGAGGACAATTAGGCGAGCCGTAAGACTCTATAGGTCGTAAGAGCAGGGCTGAGATCCGTTAGGCGAGCCGCGATACTCTCTAGGTCGCGGGAGCAGGGCTGAGGTCAGTTAGGTGAGCCACGGGGCTCACCAGCTCGCGGGAGCAAGGTGTAGGGGCGTTAGATGAGCCATGCTGGTCCGGGAAGTCGCGGAATATAGTTGTGAACGTGAGATGCGAGCTGAACTCTATCGTGGGTCGCATGACTCGTGTTCAGTCGTGATCCGCGAGCTGTGACCATGTCCGGGTTGCGGGAAGAGCTTTCGGTCACAAAGTGCGAGCCATACATTCGAATTGGTCGCGGGAGCCGATTTGGAAGAAAGTCAGGAGCCAAAGAGGTTTCATAGGTCGGATTTTAGTTCTCCGACCTTTTCGTAACTCTCTCTATACACCTTAAGACTTATGAATGCTTCTTGACGATTCATTTTTTATGATCTTTGTTACTTAGTCATTTTTATGCTTTCAATCTCGAGGGGTGGAATCCGACCCCAACAATTAGCCCCCCAACTCTGCATTGCTCGTTTAGCTATGGAGAGTTCAAATGTTGTCTTTAGAGATTCATAGATGATAGTTAGTCGTATATCGTAAGATTGGTGTAACGATAGTTCCGATGCTCGGGTGAAGACTGAACTGATGCCTTGCGATACGCGATCGGCAGGATAAATTGCGATGTTCGCAGTTTGTCGTATACAAAACTTGGTCGGTGATGAGATTGTTCTCATGCGGGTTGTGACCTCAAGTATAGGACAGGTTGCCATAGCTGTTATGTATGGGAATGAATTTTTCGTGCAGATCAAGTCGGAGTATACGAGCATTCTCTTCCACTCTTCCCATGTTTATTGGAGGGGTAAACTGAACTCGTCGTGAAGTTCCTACGTACCCGGAGAAGGGATCAAGTCGATTCGTAGTTCATTGTTAAATGCTAGCTGTGAAACGCTTGCCATGAAGTATTAGCTGAAAGGCATTAGCCGCAAAAGATAGTTGCGAGTTTTATGCCGAATGAAGCTTCGTCGATAGTTTCAAGCTAGCTTTTTGACTTGATTCGTATGAATCAATGATAGAGGCGTTTTAAGAACCGTGTGAGTTGATGATGTCGGCATTTTAAGAGCCTATCCGTTTTGTACTTGGTCTTGATGCCTTGATTCAGATGAATCAATCAATTATTTATGTTGGCGTTTTAAGAGCATGTCCGTTATGGACTTAGCAATGACGACTTGATTTGGATGAATCAATGAGTTATTTATGTTGGCGTTTTAAGAGCCTGTCTGTTCTGGACCTAGTCATGATGACTTGATTCAGATGGATTGTAAATTAATACGACTTTGCAAGGATCATTCTATTACTTCATACCTTCTCTTCTTTCATACTTAGAGAAATTTTGATATAGAAGAAGATGATTATAGTATGTACCTCGCAGATAGGTTGGAACGGAAGAGACGAGAGTTGATTGATGAGAAATGAAGTCGGAAACTCGCTACGAACACTCCGCGTTGCGGGTTCCTTTGTTCTCACCAAACTGCGACCCAAGCTCCTTTTTCTAGGCATCTTGCGACCCAAACTGCGAGCTGTAGCTTTCCACATGAGTCTTCCGCAAGCCATCTCTGTTCCGGGGTCGCGTGTCCGTTTTGCCTGAAGGAAACGCGAGCTGGGCTAATGGCCTTGGAGTTTCTGCGAGCCACGATGGCCTCACAGGTCGCGGGATACTCCCACTCAAGCAAGACGCGAGCGGAGATGGTCCCAATGGAAGCGGTGGACGAGAAAAAGGCGAGCCAAGACAAAGATATGGGTCGCGAACTGAAGTTCTTTGATGAAGATGCGAGCCAGAATGCTTCCGCGAGCTGTGGCTTGATATCGTACAATGGAGAGCGAGCTGGAGTTCGTTGATTCGTGTATCTCGTGGCCTCTATTTCCCGCGAGCCAACGAGACGTAGGTCGCGAGTTCAGCCTGCCGCGAGAAGACGCGAGCTGTGGTGTGAGTTATGGTCGGGGATTGCATTTGATGGTAGAGGATGCAAGCCAAAGAGAGTTGCGAGCCGGAATGGTGGGTCGCGGACTCTGCTCTAGGGTCAGAGACATGAACCAAAGCATTGCGGATCACATGAGTTTGGATCATGACGAAAGCGCGAGCCGACATGTTGGTATGGCCGAGTTCATTAACCTTGAAGACCTTAGCTCGGTTAATGATTTGTCCGGTGAGAGTTCCAATGATTCTAACAAAGACGGTAAGTATCTTTCCGGGAAATATGCCTTGGAGTTTAGTGAGGATGGTGATAATTTAAGCCTTAGCTCGAATAGTGATAGAAATGGTGATCATAGAGATAGTGATGATAATAGTCTTCGAGATGATAATGATGAGCTTGTCGGAGACCATAGTGACGATGAAGGTTGTGGCGATGGTTTTGATGACCATGTAGTTCGAGATGATCCTCCTATGTCGCGGGATGAGAAGAATGGTTATTTCATCGCTCGCATTTAATTGATTATTTGCCTTGCGATTGTTTTGTTGTTGATGGATGATCTCTTTCTTGAGATTCAGTCCACGGAGGTGATAGTCGGAGGATGCGAGGGACCTGTCTTGCAGTCCGCGAGACATGTTTCCGAAGGTGATATGCGACTCATAAGTCATTGTAGGAGTCGCAAAACATGTCGTGAAGTTGGATGAGCGACCCAAAGGTTTCGTGGGTCGTGGGACATGTTTCCGAAGGTGGTATGTGACTCATAAGTCATCGTAGGAGTCGTTAAACATGTCGCGAAGTTGGATGAGCGACCCAAAGGTTTTGTTGGTTGTGGGACATGTTTCTGAAGGTGGTATGCGACTCATAAGTCATCGTAGGAGTCGTGAAACATGTCGTTAAGTCGGATGAGCGATCCAAAGGTTTTGTGGGTGGTTCCGAAGGCGGTATGCGACTCATAAGTCATTGTAGGAGTCGTGAAACAAGTCGTGAAGTTGGATGAGTGACCCAAAGGTTTTACGGGTCGTGGGACATGTTTCTGAAGGTGATATGCGACTCATAAGCCATTGTATTAGACGTGAAACATGTCGTGAAGTTGGATGAGTGACCCAAAGGTTTCGTGGACAAGGATATGCCATTGTAAACATCTGTCCGTCGATTTATGTTTTCGTTTGTCTTGTAGACTTGGCATATGATTGCCTGTTTGATACTTGATTTTGCCGAGTTTGATAACTCGTACTCTTTTGTACCTGGACGGCTTTATCCACTCATCGTAGACTTTGATGATCCTACCGATAGGCTATTTAACGTTTGAGCTCGTTTCTACGAGATAGTTTTTCGGATGAATTTGATGTGCTTGCAAGTGTGATAACTCGACTTATGATTTTCAGATAATGTTTTGAGTTTTCTTGTTGACTCATTGGTCATGTTGACGAACGTTCAAGAGCAAAGTTTGCGATGGTACGTCGGAGCAGTGCTCGCGTGGTTGTGTTTAGCCGCTTGGCGAATGTTTTGTATAAGACCAACATGTTAGTTGGGTTTTGACGACATAGTCTTCAAATTGCAACATTTGTTCGTTTGAACGATTCGTTGATCATTCGATAGCAAATCAGTATGATAACTGATAAATGAGAGAGAGAAAAGTTTGTGATTTAGGTGCTTAAGCAATGCTTGCATGGTTATGCTAGCTGCTCGGTGATTTTTTTGCTCTCTAAGACCGATGCATTGACTGGGTTTCGATGAGTCACTTGATCGAAGCGATCTTGCTTTTTGCGGAACGAAAATGCATAAACCAAATATTCCTCCTCGTGGCGTTGCGTCGAAGATATGCCCGTGGGATGTCGCGACAAGTGTGTTAAATGGATTTCAATTGGCGAATCGGTAGGATGACTGAGCAAAGAGGGAGAGAGCGAAGTTAGCGATTATGCCGCTTGGTGATTTCTGCTCCCTAAGACCAATTCATTGATTGGGTTTTGAATTGTCACTTGATTGGAGCAATCATGCTTTTTGCGGAAAGAAAATACATAAACCAAATATCTCACCTCGCGACGTTGGGTCGAGGATGTGCCCTTGAGATGTTTGTGACCAGTGTTAAGTTAAATTGGGTTTTAAGACGAATTTGTTCCTTCCGAACTCTTGTCCTGTCCTCTAGCAAGAATCCTTCCAATAAACAAACCGTCGCGCGCGTTACCGTAAGAGGTGTTGACATACCCGGATGTTTACATTGTTGTGGCCAGCAACAATGGTGTTGTTTTGATACGCGCAAAGTGAAATTTGATAAGATCATTAGCTCTCATGCTAAGTCTCCGATGATAGTTGCCGTTTTAAGAGCTCCCGTATGGGATTATCATCGAAGTAGCGTAAATCACGATCCTATCTCAATCTCAACCTCTTCCCCGTCGAGAAGATGTTGAAGTTAAAATTAAGATCATGACCGTATCAGCACATTGGAGAGATGTGGGTGTTGTTGTAGAAGTTGGATTCGTCGACTTACGATGAAATTTAAGTTGCGGAGATCTTTATGAATTCGTGAAGTGCGACCCAAGTATATTTGAGGATCGCGAGATGAGTGTGGTGTGTGTTGTTTCCGCGAGCTGGGAGTGGCTTCAGGTAGCGGATGTGTATTGGTGTTGTGTTCCGCGACGCGGAGAGATTTCTGGGTCACGGGACTTTGCTTGCATGAAGTTTCCGCAACCCAGATTGATCTCCAGGTCACAGGAAGGAGTTGCTTTGTTGCTTGCGCGACCCAGAGTGCATTCGGGTCGCGGGAAAATGTTTAGACGCTGTTTCTGCGACCCAGAAATGTTCTCGGGTCGTAGAGTGAAGCCTTGATGTTGTTTCCGCGTGCTGGGAGAAGCGTGAGGTTGCAGTAAGAGAGTGAAAGTGTGTTTCCCCGACCCGGAGTGGTTCTCATGTCGCGGAATGTTGCTTCGGACATAAACTTTCGAGATGTATCCTAGCAAAGTGTATTAAATTGAAGTATGTAAGGAATGGAATTTTTTGTGATACCCAGATTGACGATGAGTTGGTTGATGTCATCTGTTGAAATGGTTTCTTGCGGAAACGTTTTCGCTGGCTGTCAAATGAGTAGGAGTATACGAGTATACTCTCCCACTCCCCCCTTTTTTTATCAGAGGGGTCAACTGAACTCATCACGAAGATGAGCTGCCGACATACCCTCGAAAGGGATCAAGTCAACTCGTAGTTCATTGGCATTTCTTATGTTGGGCTAAGCGTCGGTTCGAGGCTGGATGTCTGTGTTCGGAGCATCGGATGCATTGAGTAGATCCTTCATCCTATGCGTCTTTGTTGGTTTATCATCTTTTTCGTTGTTCCGATTCGGTTTGCAACGTTGATGCTGCTCGAGCAGGCAGATGCGTGATTCCTTTTGACTTCCCCATATGGTTTTGACTCCAGATGGTGTTGGGAACTTCAAGCATAGGTGGTAAGTCGATGGGACAGCACGCATTGAGCTTAGCCAAGGTGTTATGAGGATTGCGTTGTAGATTACTGGATGATCGGCCACCAAGAACTTGACTATCTTTGTAACTCATGCGGCTTGGACTGGCAAGTAGACTGTGCCGATTGTCATAGAAGTCTCTACGGAAAATCCAGTAAGTGGCCGAGGATCTATCGTGATGTCTGAAGGATCGACTTTCATTTGACGCAAGGTATCGCGGAAGATGAAGTCTACGGAGCTTCCTGTGTCGATCAAGATCCTAGCGGTGTTGAAGTCGTTGATTGTGAGCTTGATGACAAGAGGATCGCTGTGTGGTTGATCGATTTCTTTAGCATTCTTCTCTGTGAATGATATGGTGCACTCCATATGCCTAGGTTCATAAGTCTAGAAGGATGCAGCCACCACTTTTTGTTGGAAAGCTTTGATAGACGAGACAGTGTCGAGACAGTATTGCGAGCCGCCCATGATCATGTTGATTCTCTGGCGTGAACCATCATTATGGTCTTCATCGTTAGATCTGTTTCGCTTGTTCTATTCGTCTGTTTGAGGTTGCTCGTCCGGAGAACCATCACCTGTATCACAAATAAAATCTTTGATATGGACAGTATTACCGAGATATCCTGCAAGGAGTTTCTTGGTGAGTTCCGCGCCCAAAGTTCTGCAGTTTTGCGTTGACTGGCCTTTGGTTTGGTGGAGCTCGCAGTATGCATCCTCATCGTAGCCTCTACAGCTGTTTGTCAATCCCTTCGAACGTCCACGTCCATGTCCACGTCCAGAGCTTCGGCCACCGCCACGTTCAGAATTTCTCGCAGTTTCATGGGGACTATTTTCTCTGTTGTTGATTAAGTAGATGTGCGAGCCAGGACATATGTGGTGGATGTAGTTTGATGTTGAAGGAGACCTTCTTGTTCTCTGTTGTATGGTGGGCTGTTGAGTTGATCGCGGAACGCGAGCTGGTGCGTGTTTGGCTCGGAGGATTTGAATCTCTTCTTTGTTGACGATGTAGGAGTTGGTGAGATGCAAGACATCTTAAATTGGTGACGGAGTGTGATGAGCCAAGTCCTTCTTGAACTCCGATTCATACCACAAGCCTTGCATAAGTGCACGAAGTGCTGCCTAGTCGCTCATGTCATCGACATGCGAGATACGAGTTTTGAATTTTGTGATGTAGGATCAGAGAGATTCTGTTGAACATTTGAGTGATCGACCACAAGTTAGCATCGGTGGTTTTCTGCCCCATGAAGATGGAGTAGTGCTTCAGGAAGGTTATGGTGAGTTCACGGAAGCTGTCGATGGAATTCCTCGGCAGCCGAGAAAACCATTGCAGAGCTGGTCCTTTGAGATTTTCGACGAAGAGAAGACAGAAACCATAGTCTTCGTATCCCCTTGTGAACTTGGCTCTATTATTGGAGATTCGGAAGGATGTTAGGTGCTCTCTTGGGTCGGTCGTCCCGTCATATGGGATTCTGACTTTTTCGGGATCAGGGATACGAGCTTCTGTGATCCTTCGAATGAAGGGAGTCATCTGCAATTCTTCAAGAACGCGGTCAATTTCTGGTGCGCGCCTGGTTTCCTTGAGGATCTGCGAACGCACATCTTGGATAGTAGCTTTTGTTTTGCGGAGGGATGCTCTGAGTCGGAGGATTTCCTCCTTGTGCTCCCCGAGCTGATCATCATCGGAGAATTCTTCGAAGATTTCTTCACCCCGATCCTCAGGCTATTCTGTGTGATCTAGATGTTGAGTGTTTAAAGGTGGACTCGACTCTCTCTCACAATTGTCTTCGGTGTGGAATTTTCTGTTGATCACCGGAGTATCCTTGGTGAAGTCAATAGTTTTCCCCGATCCATATGGTTGCTCCGTTCGATCAGCAGAGTTCCTGCGAGCCATCTCTCTCGTTGGATCGAGAGGCGGTAAGTTGAAGAGCCTTCTTGAAGCCTTCCGAGGTTGGTTCTGGACAGAGAGTTCCCTCAATCTATCCGCGATGGATTGATTGATCTTGTCTTGCTTCACGGAGCGTGTAAGCAAGTCGTTAAGCATGGTGCTAACTTCGGCAAAGCCAGTTTGAGGATTGACGATTTTGTCTCCTCCTCCGTTCAATGGAGTTTGCATGGTTGGACCTTCTGGGCCGTTGTTCATTCCTCCGTTTGGCTGTGGAGTCACCATGGAGCCGTCCGGGATTGCTTGCTGGGTAGTCTGCTCTTTCCCTGCAATGTTCGTTGTAGGTTACAAGAGATTCTTTGGGTACAACACTCGATGAGTCCCCACAGTCGGCGCCAAATTGTGTGTACCGAAATTCACACAACCACAAACTTGTAAATACGAAACTTTTAAGGGATCGTCGACTATCTTTTTGTACGAATCACAAGTAAAGGTGATAGTGGAGAAAACAGAAGGAATCAGACATAATTTAAAGACAGAAAACTTAGCGGCAGAAAACGCAAAGTATAGATGAACACGAATTTTATTGCTAGAGCTCTCTAGGGTTCGAGAAGCTAAGATGTGAAAAGATACATTATGAGTTATGACTAGCAAGATATATACTCTCGGCTAAATCGTCCTAGATCGTAGGGCTTATCATGGACTTCCTTTTCTTCGTAAACTGCTTCTTGGATAACTTCCATTTCTCTATGTGAATCGGAGAATTTACATTTCCTTAATGTGAATCGGAGAAACTTCCTTTTCTCTGTTGATCTTTCGGCAGATTTCCTTTTCGTCACAAACCGAAGGAAGAATTCCTTTTTCGTGGATAAGTTCTCAAATCTTCATGAAACTTCTAGTATGATCTATTGAAAGGCTTGGCTCGGATATCGGCCCATGATGGAATATCGGACAATTTCCTGTTGATAGTGTTACTGGATTCACATGATTGTTCGATAATATAGTGAATCGTATGTGTTTGGATAGTTACCTCGTTAAAAACCGTAGCAAGGAAAACCACTTAAGGAAAAGCCTTACTAAGGGATAAAGAGTGTAACCATTGAGATCTTTGTCGATCGTATAATGAAATGTTACATCGTGGATCATACGTTCTCGTTGGAACTAAGTATTATGCTTGATTGATCCACGGAATGGTATTGAACCTTGATGAACGAGTCGTCTTCGCGACCATATACGCATGTGTTGCGGGAAGTAATTTTGATAATGTCCCGCGACCCATAGCGTGAATGTTGGTCGCGGGAAGCAAGATGCTCGAGTCACGTGACCCAAGCTTTGTTATATGGGTCGCGGGAACCTTTCATGACTCGAAGATGCGAGCCACGCCTCATCCCAGGTCGCGGTTCGGACTAGTGTGAGAAAATGGCGAGCAGGTTTGGCTTCATGTGTCGCATGAGCTTATTTGGATGAAATGTACGAGCTGTGGACCATTAGGCGAGCCGCGGGACTCTCCAGGTCGTGGGAGCAGGGCTGAGGTCCCTTAAGCGAGCCACGGGACTCACCAGCTTGCGGGAGCTAGATATAGGGGCGTTAGGCGAGCCATGCTGGTCCGGGAAGTAGCGGAACATAGTTGTGAACGTGAGATGCGAGCTGAACTCTATCGTGGGTCGCGGGACTCGTGTTCGGTCGTGATCCGCGAGCTGTGACCATGTCCGGGTCACGGGAAGAGCTTTCGGACACGAAGTGCAAGCCATACATTCGAATGGGTCGTGGGAGCTGATTCAGAAGAAAGTCACGAGCCAAAGAGGTTTCATAAGTCGGAGGTTAGTTCTCCGACCTTGTCGTAACTCTCTCTATACACCGTAAGACTTATGATTGCTTCTTGACGATGCATTTGTATGATCTTTGTTACTTAGTCGTTTTTATGCTATCAATCTCGAGGGGTGGAATCCGACCTCACATGGGTTTTACATTGGCTTTATCCTTAATTCAAAAGCTTATTTTAACTATAATCCAAAATTAACCATTTTTTTTTTGTTTCAAACAAAAAAAAACGAACAAACATTCACTGAGGTTTTTTTTTCCTTCTGATTATATTAAATAAAAAAAAATTGTAAAGATTTTTAAACATGAAGTCGGTGAATAACACCACACTGCAGCCAAAATTCAGGCGAATAAAAGATTTTTCAGAAACTAACACTAAACCTAGACAAAAAAAAAAGACCAATGATACATGTAAGATAATCGGTAATTTATTGAAGGAACAACGCCTACCAAACTTGATTGTAAAAGACTAAAACGAATCCTCCTATTGAGAATTACGCCTACTTAAAAGACTAAAGAGCAAAGCTTCAATCTGTAGACGGGAATCCAAATAAGAAAGATCCAATATTGATTAATCTTAACTTTTACAAATTGGAAGTGACTAAAGAAAGGTATCCAACATAAGAGAAGCTTGAGAAAGAAATAGTCTTGAATCAAACTCACAAGTAGAAGGAGGTGAACAAGTCAATACGAAGAGCCACCTTTGACAACCCGAAATTGGGACATTTGAATGAGACTGTAAAGACCGCACCCATATATAGAATTCGAAGAAGGTTAGGGAAAGTACACGGCAATAGAAACAACCAGAGTTACCTTACATACATCCATGACTAAATTTTATGAGGCAAGGCCACTAAAAAATAAACGAGAAATAGAGAGGCACACCGAAATTCCAACTATCCAGGCTAACAATAAATTTGCCCCAAAACAAAGAATCAAAGATTCAGAAACCCCAAAACCAAATCCATTGCGAGAAGAGAACAAAATAGTATCATAGAAGTTGGGGACAAACAAAGGTGGTATACAAAGATCTACTGCGTAAGAAGAGACCGAACCACTACCTATCTCGTCGATTTCACTTTCACCAAATCAATCATTCTCCCCCGGAACCTTTTTACGCAATACGCCTCTTTGATTCGAGTAACCGCACAACAAACAGTAAAAGAAAAGGCAAGGGGGAGACCGGCTCTTACATTATCAGAACCGTCAGACGTCCGTCTCTAGTTTTAGATAAAAAAATTTTAATCGGTAAAAGAGATGTAGATTGAAATCTAGAGAGAGAAAATTTAATTGGCTTCCATAAAACCTCAGTGTTTACTTATAGTGACAAATATTCAATGAGGTTAATAACTTGTGGGAAGAAGATTAGTAATCATTTAATTATATACATATATATCATAACTTGTAAATTAGCGCTTGTTTTAGTACGATTACTGTCTGTCTAGATTCAATTACATCATAATCCATAACTGTTTGTTGACAATAAAAATTGTAAACCAACTATATATTTAATCAATCAATGAATTTAATAACACCTTGCAACCTGCATTGAGTAAATTTAATGTTATAATATCTATCTTGCCACGTGGTGAATATATATGTCAAATTATAATAACATGCTTGCTGTGAGGCGTGGATATTCTATAAGTTTACTTTCCGAATGCACAGCATAGTATATAGACAAATCGTTTAACAATGAGTGGTATAAAGAGAAATGATAGAAACTGCCACAACTTGTCATGTTATTATTCAACTAACACTCTCTGCTAGGAATATTATTTAACCACTAGTAGTCCAGTATTATTTAGTGGCTAAATGGCCACTTCGACGTCATTAAATTTTATTTTATTTTATTTAATCGTAAGAAGTCACCATTCATTTTTTTAAAGCAAGGTGTGGTTGGTGATATCTTATCCACAGTGAGTTGGACAGCGATGAATCAATAGTTAGCCCAAAGGCATTCTCTAGAGATATGAGTGAATGGATAATGAAAAGGCATCCAGTTTAATGGAGAATTTTCCATGGGCCAATGAGCTCTCTTTGACAGAGGATCTGTGCTACGTATGTACTCAAGCATCAAGGGCTTCATACATAAGAAGATTGAAGTGGTTACTTATTTTTCAGAAGTACGAAAATTCTCGTTTTCTTTTATTCATCGTTAAAATTTTACATGCTAAGAAATGACTATGTAATACTCCAACAATATGGTACCTTCTAGGATAGAAAATATTACATAATAAAAGGACTAAACTTGCAAAAACAATATACTTGAAAAGGACTTACAACTAAAAGATTTAAATAAACACACTTAATTTATAACGGTAATATTCATGCAAACCAAGAAATAAACACATTATTTATCGGATAAGATCAAACACATACCTTGAAATTCTTGACTGAATTATGAAGTCTAGAATGTGAAATTCTGAAGTTTGGCAACATGTTGAATTTTTTAAGTATGGGAACCGGTCAATCTTGAAGTCTGGAAATGGTGAACAAAGTGTATTTGTTTGACAATGATAGTGATGATATTTTACCGCTTTTCGATATGATTTTTCGGTGTTTTTATTAAAGAAACTAATTGATTTGAAACATAAACTACTGGATTTCACATTTTTTTGTTTACAAAGTGTTTTTGTGAAAACAATGCATTTTAGGTTGCAAATGGACATTTTCTACCAAATCCAACAAGTCAACATCAGAAGTCCAGGCCCGTGACTTAGCTTTCACATGGACTTGGAATCGTGCCATTATTCCTCAGGAGTAAGAAGTTAAGCCCAAATTACTGAAGGAGTATCCAGAAGCCCACAAGACATGAAGGCCCAATTGACCGGACCAGAGATCCACCGATCGATCGAAGCCCATTTTGTCAGAGAAGGTTCGATAACAAATTCAGATATACACCATTTAATTTGGAGAGATATTTGTTTACGTTGAAGATAAACTCAGGAGATACGGAATCTTCAAAAACGTGTTGAAAGATCTCAGTCGTTCGATCATGATAGCTATGACCGATCGATCAAGTGAAGATAAACACAAATATTTGGATTCTCATCCAAATATTTTTCCTGATTTATCTCAGCCAACATCTCAACCCTCTCCCCTATAAATACAAAAGACTGAAGTCTGAGAGAAACATCAGAAATCTCTCTAAAGCTTTCAGGCATCCAGGCTAAAAGTTTATTAGTTTCTTTCAGTTTCTTTGTTTTATTTGTTTTGATCATTGCTTCAAGAAAGAAATATGTAATCTCTGCATTTCCAGAGAAGCTATTCTGAACCCTTTTTATTACAAGCAATTTTCATTATGTTTATGTCTACTTTTGCTATGTCTGACTAGTCTTTTAGTTAGGTATAGGGTTTTGCTAGGAGAAATCATGGTTTGATAGATAGACAATATGATTATGTAATGAGTAATTTATAGGCTTACTTTCATATCAGGACTTGATATAAATCATAGGATAAATCTGCTACTAATACACCACTTAGAGTAAGAGA
>OVAP01002171.1:0-20427 GCA_900406295.1 Aurinia saxatilis
GCCGTCCGTCACTTCGTCCGTCAGTTTTGCCGTGTTTTTCTTGTAGTGTCTACTTTCTGTTATGTTCAATAAGATTATTTCAAGACTCTAAGATTTTCAACAAATTTGCTTGGGACATAAGGTCATACATTGTCTAGTTTCTCTGGGATATATCTATATAAAAACAAAAAAAAAAGTCCTAATATTGGAAATTGGGGATAAGAAATGAGTGTGTGGTGAAAAAATTCCAAATACGTACTTCACTCTATTTTCGGCTAAATTTGCTTCATTTTACCTTTTCTTCTCAAAAGACTCTTCAGTTATTCATGTCTCACGTTACCTATACTACCCTCACAAGTCATTATTATTTTCTCATTTTTATAGATTAGCAAATAAAAGTATCACTACAAGAATAACCAAATATAGCCTGAACAAAGATATTAAGTATATATATAGTGACATCATGGATCAAAACAAGTGGACAGGGAAGAAGAATTGATCATGGCAATGAAAGGGAATCCTGTCGATGCTACAACGTAACTGTCTTTAGCAACGGCTTCTCATAAAAACTCGTCAAAGAGCGATTCATATCCATGTAATAATCTGTGGTTTTCCGTTTTATATTTTCGGACGACGATGAAATTTTAAGACTTAACTCAAGATCATTTTTCATATTGGTGCATTTTGTAGGAGTGAAGTCTTTGTGTTTAGAACCTCTTCTCGCTAAACTTGCACTCTCTCGTCTAAGAGTTTGCACCAATTCTTCTTTGCTTAAATTCTTTACCTGTCATCATATCATCCAAAAATTCAAAATTATCCATATAGTTTAGTGAGCGAATGTCAAAATAGAGAACTAATTAATCGCGCACTATGTTTGAAGCAATGACTATAATAAAAAGCGACCTTCTCAATGTCCTGTTTGTAATCATCCACAAGGAAGTTGATATCTGCCTGGAGTCCCCGGAATTTGATAGCAGCTCGGTCGTACGCTCTAGTTTATATGAATATAAGTCAACTAATGTTTCTCTAAAGTCTAAATATAAATGTTCACTAATATCGCTATCGTTTTCACGATTGAAATTTAATTAGAAATGCAGGTTATTGACAAAAAAGACGTTGACAAAATGCGATTGAAAAAAAAGGTTCATGTAAAGAATAATAAATAATAATAATATCACATCTATAGTTTCTCAAACCTTGCTGCTGTGTAGGCTGTGTCGAAACCACCTGTTTTGAGCAAAAACAAGATCAACAAAGATTTAGGATATAAATATCCAAACATATGTTTTTTCTTATTTCTTTTGATGTCTTTAAGAAACTGATTATTTCAATATGGTAAAATAACGTGTATAAAAAAACTAGACAGGATCTACTTACCTAAATACACTTGTTTTCCACAATCCCTACACACAAAATCCCAAAAACAAGTGATGTTAATATGAAAATATGATACCAAAAAAATCTATAAGGGATGAACATATATACCAAATATGAGATTCCCAACGACCGGTTCGACGGTAAAAGGTGACGCCACGATAATTCGAGCTTCTTGATTTTGGGCCACGACGGCTCTTCTTCTTCTTCTTATTCACCACCACTTCTTGTTGCATCGACGAGAGATTCAACCACTCCATTCCTCCGGCCAAATCACTCTCCGGAGGAGGAGGAGGACGAAGTTGGACGTGGTCTTCTCTTTTGAGGATACCAAAGCTAATGAAACCTCCCGCGGAAGTGGAAGTGGAAGAGGAAGCTTCTTCTTCATTAAACATGGAGATTCCGAGGTTGAGATCCAGCATGAGTCTTTTTTAATTAGTCTAGTTTTTTGTGTGAATAGTCTGGCCACAAGAAGAGAAACAACGTGCCTCTTCTTTTGACTTCTTTCTACGAATATCTCTATTTGTTGATTGATTCCCTTGTATATTTTATTATATTATTATATTATGATCTCTCACATAGTCACATGTTATATTACAACGTGCGACTACTAGCTATATCATTCATTACTCATAGTATTATTGTCAATGAATATCTTACCTAACTCTGTCTATACGTACTCCTTCTTTTCATTTTTTGGGTATCCGTAAATTTATAGTGTAGGTCCAAATAGTTGCATTGTTATATTAAGTGATTCAAAATTAGAAATACAGTAGTAAATTAGGACTTAGAATTGAGTAAAATTAGAGTTTAGGATTGACTTAATATTTCTAGCTGATTTATGGTTAAACCGTTATAATTAGATTTTAATTGTTAATAATTGTTAGAATTTAGGTTTTAGAGTTTAGGGGATTGTGGTTTATTAAATGGTCAAAAGATTTTTTTAGAGTTATAATGTTAGGATATTTAAACCCAAACCTTAAAACCCTATATATATATATATATATATATATATATATAGTTTTTTTAAATAGTAGTTTTTAAAATTTAACTTATAAAAATGGTAGTTATAAATTTCTTTCTTAAATTAATGTATATGAACTTATAAAATAGTGTTACAACATATAAAGTTTCACGACTCCACCAAATCAACTCTTTTAGCTTAGAGCATTTTTCCAAATCGGTTTCTAAAAAAAAAAAAAGTGTGTTTACAAAATAATTTAAAAATATTAAGTGAGTATCTTAAAAGTGGAAAAACTCCTTAAATATCCTAATTTTCGGTATATGGTGGTGCATGTAGAGAGGTTTAAGAAAATTGATTTGGCTATCTATATATGTTATAAAAGTGCACTTATGTTCTCGGTCACTTGTCCAGAGAGAACTCCAAAGTTAAGCGTGTTTGAACTGAAGCCATTTAAGGATGGGTGACTTACTAAAAAAGGATTCGCAGATCGTTGAGTGAGGACAAAACATGATAAAAAAATTCGTGATGATTGCAGGAATAGTAAACAAAACTTTCGAATTTCTCATATTAACGCACCGACCGTCAGACAAGAATGAAACCCATAGACTTACAGAGAGTATGAGAATTTCACCGGTTGGGGCGGTCTGATGTTACAACTCCCACCAAAGTTTTATTTTATTAATATGTGCATTTTAATATTTTTGAGAACTTATGTAGATATCATGGATAAAGATGCTCAGATTTATGTGACGAATAAAGCGACTGTTTTAGTAAAAAAGTTTATTCTTCGTACTAATTCACGTCATTTTGGATATTGTAAAGAAATTTTGATTGTTCATACTAAACGGGGACAACTGCCTATTCCTACACGAAGTGTATAAGCCTGTGCTTATATACTCACANAATTTTACATGAACCTCATGTAGGTCCGCCCCCTGTAACACGTTTTTACTTTTTATGACTGCGGATATTGAAAATTTAGTGTAACGCGGTACTTGATCCCACATCAGGCTTATATGTAATTAATTATATACATTATACATAATTGACAGATTAATTTCACCTTTTAAAAATCTATAATCTTTATAGCTAAACACGTTGCTGGTATAATCACATTTTAATAAGTTATAAAAATTACATCACGAGTGGGAACCCGAACATAAATGCAGTCTGACGAAGATTTATAAGGTGGACCACACATTTATTCTATATTTCTACACCACAATTAAGCCATACAAAATATATAAATTGAGAGATGATAATGTCAATGAATACAGTTATGAACATGTCAGATAAGCCACCTACCACTTTTGTATGTCGATGGATTGTGGAGAGGAGACAGAGAGAAAGGCTTAATGAAGAGAGAAGAAGAGATTTGACTTATTAAGTCGTAGACTCATAACTCATTCATCCTGAAAATAGGAAACATTTGATGTGTATATATCTCGGCCGTCCAGATTTGCTAAAAAAGACAAAACACCAGACATGTTTTAACTAAGGAATCCATTATGATAAGTTAGATTGGGTTATAGTTTCAAAAGGCATTTTTGTGGTAGTAGTGATAAATGTTGTTTGAGGTAAACATAATCATAACAAACGACCTTAGAGAGGTTGTTAATACACATATATATATATATATATATATATATTCGTTATGTTTCAAAAACTTTCACATTTTCAAAACCCCGAAGTTTGGATCAAACAAACTGGACAAAAAGGGTCACACAGACACAGCTGATCCAAACTTCCCGATACATATACCACCACGCAATTAACCGAACGGCGACTTTCCAATTCCAGACTACTGATTTTGAAGCTGAATGTATAAACCCCCTTTATGAAGACCCATCACAGAAACTCCTGAACTTTCTTGTGATTGTCCTTTCAAGCCAATAGACAAGGCCAAGTATTACCGCTTCTGACACGAGCATGGTTTCCAATTTCCACCTCTCCTATACCTGAAAAGTCCTTACTTTCTCCTCGCGTGATATGAGCCACCACCTCCTAGATGATAAAAATACCGGTGACGGGATCCACCACTCTTCCCACTTCCTTCACCTATGTGACCACTACTACCACGACTGCTTCCTCTGCTTCCTCCAAGTGTCCAATTAAACATGTTTGCCCCTAACCCATTAGCTTCCTCTTCGTCTCTTTCATTGTATTCGAGTACTAACCTCTTTATATCTTGTTTCTCTTCCAATTCCGCAGCTTCTTTCTGTTTTGTGCTCTGCACAAGCGAACAGTCACTCGGAATCAGCATTTGCTTCGTTTGCTGTTTGTTTCCTCTCTTCACTAGGACCTTCACTTGAACCTCTCTCGGCTCTCCATTTTCGTCATCCAACACTTCCTCACCGTTTTCATTCACTACCCGCCCAAAGTGATGATGATCTTTCCCGGATCCTTCGAAAACACTCATCGGTATTGTCATGTTCAATGCCGGTCTACCACGTAATTCTAACTTTCTTTGCTCTATGCTCTCCTGCATCCACAAAACATATCAGTATTTTACCATGTTCATTATTGAGATTTCCAATCCCTTCATATTAGTGTACACTGGTTTTTATATCCACCAAATTATGGGAAACAGACCAACAATTGTTTTTAAAAAAAAGACCGAATTTGAACTTGCCTGAAGTAAAGCCTTCAGTTCTTGATCAAAGTCCGCTTGTTCCTCAGGATCTACTGTTACAACCTTCTGCCTCACACGGAATTCATCATCAGATCCAGGTCCCTCGCCATCAGCATAGTCATCCCCATCGTCACTCTCAGATCCCCGGTCATGATTTCCATCATCCAACTCTTCGTTCTGTCCATCTCGGACCACAGAGCCACTACCAGAATCACTGTCACTTTCTTCTCCATGAGCTTCACCATTCTCTCCAATATCTTTTGCACTACTTTTCCCATTAGAAGAGATAGCACCGGACGACGACCTGCTTAGAGGCTTTGTATCTGAGTGTCTTTCTATACTGACTCTGTCTACTGAAGATGCATGTTCACGCGCTTCCAGCTGCAGTATAGCTGCATTGACCTCATCGATGGTCGCATAACGGGTCATGTTCGGTCTCAAATTAGCAAATAGATCCTGCATTGAGACAGATGTTAAGATACGTTATTTTGCTACAGATACTCTGAACCCTTAAAGTGAAAATTGGACCAACTTCCACAAAAAACTTAAGCTCGTGTCTACTATGATAATATACAAAAAAAACTAACCTGCAAGTCAAATTCAATATCCAGCGGAAGATGGCCCTTGCTCAGTATGTATCTCTGAAAATGTATAAAAAATTGATCAAGCCTTTTCTTTGAAGAACCTCGATCAAAGTAGTGCCCACAGGTTTCCAGAAGAGTGATAACCATCCTAATACGGAAAAAATCTTCTGGTGGATCCAGCACCTCTTGCTAACATCATAAAAGTAAATACGACATATAATCAGTCGAGAAAAAGACAACTGAAGTTATTAGAAAAGCAATGATAACTGCAGAGTAGAGCAACACATAGTATTTCAGTACGATAAAAACAGCAGTTTCAATCTCCATAAAAAATATGACGTCTGGTATCATTCCACAGTTTATGTCAACATAATCAGTTTTCCAATTGTTTATAGCTTAATAATAAGAAAAACCGTGACACTTATGATCATAAGTTTTCAAATGCCAAACCACACAAGGGAGGAGCATCCAGAATTTAATAAAGGGTTGAAAACTGAAAGAGTCTGAGGCTAACATACCTCTGAAGTATCATGACCATATAAAAGAGTTAAATAAAGCGTCTCGAATATCACAGACGAATCTACGTGCTCGTAGTTGTACAGCTCCCCTAAGAATCTCATATGAGCCAGTCGTTTCTGTTGAGCCCCATATTCATTCAACTCAAGCCCAACCCTTATCTCCTCCAATACCTTCAAAGACAATATACCACGTTACTTAAAAAAACACATACGATCCTACGCCGCATACAACATGTAACACCTTAAAAGAAAATGTGAGATGAACAAGCCAAGAAATAGCTATAGATAAATTTCAAGTCAAGCATTGGAGAGATGACAAAACCAAGCAACAAAATACACCAAGCATCATATATTAGAGCATCTCCATCCACTGTTCTCATTTATTAAGAGTGGGCGTTAAACCTATAGGCATGTTCCTAGTAGCCATGTTTAACAGAAAGCTTATTTTAGGCTTTACAGGCACGTCAAACTTTACATAAGAAACAAATTATTTCGACTTGGCTGCAACTTTCATTTCTAATGACAAAAAACGGAGTTTAGCATCTCAGACCTTTCACTGCTGCACATAAATTAAACCAAAATGCCTTACAATTTAGCATTACTTATTCTACTATACTACACACAAAAAAAAGTGAAATCTAAATTTTAAGAACTTGACAGGATTTAAAGATATCAATGAAAATATAGTGTGGACGGAACATACCTCATCAACAACAGCCACCGCAAACTCATCATGATGGCGGCTCAAACCAGAAGTCAGGGAAGCTATTAAGTGAATCTGACCATACTTTCCCTTGTGAATTTTCATAAAGCACTTTAAGATATACTGCTCACATTCACTCCATGGCAGCTTCCTCAGTTGCTTCAGTACATTTGTAATGGAATCTTTATCAAGATCGGAGAAAAGCAATTTTCGAATATACTGCAGAGATTTGAATGAAAGTATAAGAAAACCAAAGGCGCCAAAGCAATTGAGCAACGGAATGATAATTTAGAACATAAAGGGCATTATAATTGAAGATTAGTAAGTACCTGATGCAATGGTGGACGAACTTTAGAAACTCGTGCTGATCTTTCAGGTGGTTTACAAAGGTAGTAGGCATTTTCCACAAGAGTGCTTTGACGAGGATCTAAGTTCTTGACATTTTTCAGGCGCATCAATATGTCCAACATATTAGTCATCCTGAGTGCAGTTTCAGGAGACCGATAAAGGAAACGGCCACAAGTCTCCAGAAGATTGCAAGCAACATCAATGTTATGATGAGTAAATTCATCTAAGCAAGCCTGCAAAAAGAATTGGGCGGTGAAACTTACTTATCATATATAATTGAAACATACCTAACATATGTTCAGAGAATTAAAGAAAATAAGCATATCTAAAGAATACATGTGTTCATGAGTAGCGCAGTTATACCTTCAAACAACTGAATACAAGGCCAGAAGGTGCAATTTTAAACTTGCAGAGTTCTCCAATAAATCTGATGTTCCGGATTTTTGTTTCGATATTCATTTGGTCCTGCCAAAAATTAAATATGTAACTCCATCAGACTATTAACAAACCTGAACACAGGTTATAATGGAATGCCAAATTGAGAACGGAGGCATTTTCATTAACAAAGAGAATTGACCTCACTCATGCTCTTAAGGATAAAAGAGCGGTCATAATAAAATGCCTTGAAGTGGAATTAATTACTTAGATAAGAAAATGACACATTTAGCTAACCTTTTTATGGACCAGAGAATTGAACTCGTCCTCCAACATCTGCACAAGTGTAGAAGGGATGTCCTTCATGCATGTTGCTAATGTTGCAACCATACGGGAATAGTATGGTAGCAACTCCAGAGATGTCCTAGGGACATTAAACAACGCTTTGACAAGTTTTTTCCTGTTTGTCTTGGAATTCAAATAACAATATTCCACCTGGAAATAAAACCAAAGGAGTAAATAACGGAGAATAGAATTTCAACCGAGATAAAATCAAACAGAAAATCAGGTCAAAAACTCTCACCGTCAACTGGTCAATAAGATCACGGCTTACGCAACCAGGAAGTCGCTGTAACAATCTTTCAAAGTTTGCCACGTCGAGGCTCTTACCTTTCTCCTTCTCATGTTCCAGTCTTTTGTCACTATCCTTTTCTTTCCCTTTTTCCTTCTTAGCATCCTTAGCCTTTTCCTTATCTACTTCTTCCTTATCTTTCGATTGCTCAATATTTGACCCATCAACCATTATACCAGAATCAGAAGGGACCTCTGTTATGTCTTCGGTTGCTTGTTGACTTTCGACAACTTCAGAGCTAGACTCCTTCAATTAATCACAACAAGGAATGAGACCAGAAGTGTATGCTTTATATTAACTTCTAAAAAATATAAAGTATTTCAAACAATGCAAGGTAATTTAAAAAAATGCCCACACATGCAGCACAAAGTATTTCAGAAAGTAAATCAAGTCATTCCAAGGTTGACAACAAGCGATGCATTGTCAACCAAGTGCCTTTCATAGCCTATCATAAAGGAACACCGTACCTTTCACATAGTAGCAACAAAAAATATCTTCCTATATATTAAGAGAGTAAGAGCAATAGAATCTAATGAAGTATGTCATCCACTCACAGAGGATTTCTCTTTTGCCTTTGCAGCTTGCTCATTTGATTTATGCTCTGATTCTCCCAACAAGACTGCTGGAACAAATGCCCTAAACAAACAATGCATCTGAGATAAACAATCGAAAACTAAAAAGAAAAGAAAACACAATACAGAACTAAATAATCCAGACTCCTCTACGAAATTTAAATGCTTTCTGAATGCCACTTGCAAATTATACATTTTTTAAATCTCTGTTTCTTAGGAACATAAATAAGAGCTGACCTCAGATCAGGCAAGCACTCATAAAACGTCTTGGTTTCTTCGTCGTCCCAAATAGGTTCCGGGACAGATGTATCTTTTACAGCACCAGAGGGTGAGGCTTCCTCCCCTGCTGTGAGCCTAGTTGTACCATCCTCTGGCATAGTAGGAGGCTGCATATCAAGTGACTCGGCCAAACTGCAACAGGTCATAAAAAACAATTCACTATTCATACGGGGTATATAGCCGATAGATGGAGGTTATAGATAGGTAGCCACCCGCATTTATCCTAAACATAATCTACGAATATTGAAAGATCAGATGACTCTACCAGATATCCATTCCAAGCTTCTAAATGTCCAGTCATGAATACCATAGGCTTCCAGGGGATTAGTATATCACAACCAAAATGACCAGATGCATGCCCAAATCTAAACCTACTTTATCTTTAAACTACAATGAGATGCTCTTTAAGAATATATTATGATAGAAGTAAGAGCTCGAGTATGTTATAAATATTCAGTTAATGGCCAGTGAGAATAAATCTACGAAGCTACCAATACCCTACTTGATTAAATGATTGCAATCATGATATAAAGCTCCCAGTTGAGATATAAGAATGGTCAACTCACGTTGAGATATTTCGATAAAGATGGTCATATGATTTCCTCAGCTTTTCATACGAAGATGCACTGTCTTCACTAAGCTCCCCTTTAGCATTTACCAGTTTTGCATTTTCTTTCTCCATTTGTTGAAGTGACTGTCGAACAAAAAACAATATGAAGATAAACGAGCCAAATGGAAAAAAGGAAGAGAAAGGAGAAAGTATTTCAGTTTCAAACAAATAAGGATCTAACCTTGTGCTCAGACTGAAGCAAATCTGCCAGAGCATCATAATAAGTGGTGAAAGCTTTCCTAAAATTCTTTCTCTGATCTGCAGTGACGTCGAGACCCTTAAAAAACTAGAGTAAACCTCAGTCAGATTTATACACATACAGAAAAAATATATCAGATACAAATATACTCATGAACAGCAGGAGTAAAAATACCCTGCCCCTTTAACTACCAAAGATATCTTGTCAGATACATGTTAACAACGCTAGGGGCTGGCAAAGATAAGAGATCATCAAATCATGGGGACAAATTCAACTAAAACATGCTTACATCTTCATCTTGTCCTGAAATAGGAAGCCCAAGAAAAACCCTTCCCTGCCGAGCAAAACCGGCAAGAAGTGTCAAATTTGTTTGAGTTGTATCTCTGTCTTTCAAATGTTCACCACTGGTAAGATCCTTGATAATATTGATGAAGATGTTACTATCTTCTATTACTCCAACATAGTAGAGCTCCAGAAGAAGTTTTAGGGTACTGCGCTTTTTCATGGCCTTTGAGTTTCTGTCTGCATCTAAATCGTCGGCAGATTTTCCAGGAAAGAAGACTTTCAAGAGCCCTTGTGTTAGACTAGGAGAAAACTCTTTATATCTCTGATGAAGTAGCGAGCATATCTGTCGGAAAACATAGATATCAGCTACAGTAAAAAGCTTTGAAACAAATACTGAACTGAAAGCATCGTCTTATCCTAGTCTATTATGCCTTACAAAAAATACCAAACTTAGAGGACAACGTATCTTTCAACAGAAATTAACACTGGGGTAGCGGGTTTGACATACCAACCAGTCAAAACTACTAAGAATCTGTTTAAACAAAGATAGCTACTACTCAAAATATCAATGAGACATGTTCATCGCATGAATAACATAAGAATAATGGTCTCTGATCTCGTCCAATACATAACTTTCTTATGAAGAAGAACAAAATCATAAGAAAGGCCAACCTGAACAGCTGCTTGTATATCAGCACTTTTAAGCTTAGCCTCACAAATGGCAGTAACGGCTTCACTAACGAATTTGCTAAGGTTCACACTTCGCAAATCATCCATCAACCCTTCTTTCTGTTCCTCATTAATCTGCTTTAACTTCTTAATAACCGCTGTATTACGCTTGATACTCGAATCCAGAGTCCTAAGATAAGCTGTATCTGCAACATGGACAACTAAAATTCTCAGTAACCAACTCGACCTACAGATTCTAAAAACAGAATTATCCTAAATCTCGAGAGGCATTTTGAGAACCCTAAATAGCCAAATTTCCAAAAACAGAAAACGAACCAGGCCGTTCAGGATTGAGATTGTTCTGACGAAGAGCCATTTTAGCTTCGACTGACTTCTTAATCTCTTCGAGACGAGCAAGAGCTTCCTATACAATAAACGCAGAACAAGGAACACGATTATCGAATTATAAAGTATGAGATACGGTAAAAAAGAGATCATCAATTCTGGAAAATTGCAGACCTCGTCGTCTTGTTTCTCGCCGTGGGACTCTTCTTCTTGATGATGATGATGATCCATTAGGGTTCAGTTAGATAAAAAGCGGAGGCAAGTGATCGCGTTTTGGAATCGGAGTTAGGTTTTTATTATAACAGTTTGCGGAGGGTAGAGAGATGATAGTAACCGGCGAGTAGGATTATAAGTCGCAATTGGATTTGGATTCCAAACGGGTCAAGAGGATCCAACAGGTCGTCCGGTAATGAATATATAATTAATTATTGTATTTTACTTGATATTATAAGATAAGCTGGGAATTTTCACATATTTAGAATATTCTCAGTAACAAAATGTGATTGGGATTATGAATAAGAATTTGAATAATCAGTTATTGTTTAGAATAAGAATTCACATATCTAATGGGTATTGTTAGTTTATATATATAAATGAATTTACAAATCCAAAACAAATTCGGTATTTATTGGATTAATGATTTCAAAATTCATGTTAAAATTCGTTTTGTTATTTGTTTCACTCATTCTTCCATAAATAACTATTTTTTATTTAATGAATAATTTAAGGTTTTTAATGGAATTTATGAAACTGTTTTTCTATTTGTTTTTGTTGTAAATAACTCAAATCCGTTAATGAATAATTTAAGGTTTTTAGTGAAATTTAAGAAAATAGTTTATTATCATATATTAGATAGAAAAATAATTTATTAATTTCGAATATCGATATTAACAAGGAATGAAAGATACCCGACTTTACCTGGAAAGATCATTCACAAAACTAAAAGTAACCACGATACATAGAAGGTGCAACTAGATTAAGAAAATGCTAATACCTACCAAGTAATTGTGAAGCGTCAATATGCTATAATGAAAGAATCATCATTTAAAATTCAAATCTTGAAAATATTATGCCTTATGTTATATTATATTATATTATATTTTAGAAAACCTCACATATTTTGCTGTTTATGCCTAATTAAAATGGATGACTAAGACATAACTTGATTACCATGTACCTGAGTTGTACAAAATTTTAATGGATTTGTGTCATGCCAAAATTCTATGCGTTAGTGGTGAAGATTTCGGGATAAAGAAAACGGTCAATTACACTCTACTTTTTTTCCTTAAATGTGTTAAAGACCTATCAGAAGAATCTGATATATATTTTCTGGATTCCAAAGAACAAACAGAAAAAGATGTAGTTATTGCAACACTTTGGTTGAACGTGAGATTGCAACCACATCATCTACTTCTTTTATGATTTAAGATATGTAATAGTTCATGTCATGCTCTATTGAATACTAAACCTAAAAGAATATGCAGTTTTACTAAATGTTTACAAAATCCGAGTTCGAAGGGAGATCAGTATTTTATTAATTAGTTATTATTTTACTGTCATCCTTGTTTAGGTTTTCAGTTTTCACAGAGTTTCTACTAATATGAGGTTCGAGTCAACGTATATGATGAGCTTACTAAGCTATTGTGGAGGCTAAACGTGTTCCCAGTGTTTTTACCTTGATATTATGCAGCTTAATTTCGGCCTTCACCTTATGTCTACATAAGTAAAGGTTTTTAGACTTTGTAAACAAGTGACTTATGGTCTTAGCTAGGGATTATGAATCCGGGAAACCTGCTTTTTGTGGTCACTGTAAGTGCTTATTTGGTTGCATTTGGTGTTCACTACGAGAAAAGGAAGGACATTGTCCACATTTGCATCATGAGTAGTGATGTTAATATGGGTTGAAGTCTATAGGTTAGCCTTAACCCATTGAAAATAAGTCCAGTCCTAACTCTATTTTTTGTATTAAAAAATACTATAAATTTCTCATTTTAAAGTTTTTTAATATTATTTTTGGCTATTGTGGGTATTCTTGGATAATTTAGGTAAAAAGTAATCGAACCTAATCAAATTTGGAGAATTTCTAGTTCTCTTTCGAAGTATCCAAAACCAATCCAAACCAAATTTTCAAAATATCTGAATATATTCTATATATCTAGAATCAAATATCTGAAAAACCAAATGTCTCTAAAGATTTTGCCGGTTAAGACACGTCTCTGTTTAGTTTGAAAATATTAGCACGTAATATACATAATTCTATATAAAAGTAAAATTTATTTGGATTTGTTTGTCAAGGGTTGGGTTTAAAAATTAATGGGTTTAAATAACTAGCCCAATACATTATTTTTGCAAAAAAAATGGAAATGAGTTTTTTTACGAAAAATCATAAATGAGTTTTTTCCGCGAAAAACGTTTTTCGCCAGATCGAGTTTTCCCATATAGAACACATAAATGTGTAAAATCGAGTTTTTCCGCCAAAAGCGCAAAAACACGGAAACATGTTTTCCGCAAACCGAGTTTTTTCGCCAAAACACAAAAACTCGGAAACATATTTTTCACAAAAAAACACGGAAATAAGTTTTCCCGCCACAAACACAAAAGCACGGAAATGAGTTTTTCCACCAAAAACGTAAAATTATGGAAATATGTTTTCCCGCAAAACCAAGTTTTCCAGTAAAAAATGTAAAAAACAAGGAAAACATGTTTTCCGCAAAACAGAATTATCCCGCCAAAACGCAAAAACAAGGAAATGTGATTTTCTGCTAAATCATGTGTTTCTGCAAAAAAACAAAAACACGGAAACGTGTTTTTCTGCAAAACCGAGTTTTTCCGCCAAAACGCAAAAAACACGGAAACGTGTTTTTCGCAAAAACATGGAAACAAATTTTTCTGCAAAAAAACATGGAAACAAGTTTTTTCGCAAATCGAGTTTTCCCACCAAAAACACAAAAAACTCGGAAACAATTTTTTCCGCAAATCCGAGGTTTCCCGCCAAAAACACACAAAAAAAAAAACGAAAACGTGATTTTTTCGCAAAACCGTGTTTTCCCGCCAGAAACACCGAAAAAAATTTTTCCGTCAAAACCGATTTTTTGAGTAAAACCGAGTTTTCTCGGAAAAACGGTAAATATGTTTGGAGTAGAAAT
Organism: Aurinia saxatilis; assembly: GCA_900406295.1. NCBI lineage: Eukaryota > Viridiplantae > Streptophyta > Magnoliopsida > Brassicales > Brassicaceae > Aurinia > Aurinia saxatilis. The sequence goes on from OVAP01002171.1 coordinate 14,214, forward strand.
AAATTTAAATAATAAAATAGCTATAAATATAGATACATATCTTTTTGGTATTTTCTAATATTAAATCCAAATGTTAAAACCAAACTCACAAACAAATAATTTAATTTATTATTATTCCAGATTTTTTTCCTAAGTTCGGTAAACAAAAGTTGATGCTTTTACAAATTACATAACTATATCTAATATTTTTTATTTTACAAAAAAAAAAAGGAAAAAAAGGACTGGGTTAACCTTGGGTTAGCCTATTTTTCAAAACAGTTACAGGGTTAGTTAATATAGAGCTGGGTTTATATAGGACCGAGTTAAAACAGGGTTAGGACCGGACCTAACTAAAAACCTTCACTTAACATCCCTAATCAGGAGAGGAGCCTATGCTATGATAGCAGTTTGACTTCTATGTTGGGATATGGTGCAGAAACAAGAGCACAAACTTTGCTAATGTTTCTTTTCAATTTAGAAATCAGTTCTTGTATGCAATTTAGGCTAGTGATTTGGGTGGTTTTTGGTTGATGTTATAGCTGTTTACTTTTGTTAGTTCACCATTTTAATTGTTAGAGGGATTTTGCCTCCGTGCTTAGTAGGAGAATCTGAGAATAGTTCAGAAAATCATTGTCCTCCTTAAGAATAATAGAATGTTTATCAAATGCCCTTGGAGCTTTATGGTTTTCACTAGTAATTTACCATTATCCATACATCACAAAGATGTGAAGTACTTTTGTTACAAAAGTTTCTATTACGTGTTGAGTTTCGTTAAAGACACTTTCCTGTTTTTTTTAACACTAATGATACTTTTCTTATTCATTAAATCTGGTATACAACAGTGCCAGTCACCACATACATGGAACCAGGTCGGTGTCACGAACCAAACAGAATTCCCAGAGTTCCCAGAGTTCTAAAAGCAGTACTAGAAACATGGATTCTAAACTAACGACAACACAAACTTTCAATGCAAAACAAGAACCAAAACAAATGAGATTAGTGGAATTGGGAACCAAGGATAATGAAGATGGTATGTACGCATCTTTAGTCCACCACAAAACGATGGAGAACGCAAAGCTTAACGGCAAACACCGTAGAAGAACCAGGAGGGTGAAAGCCAAACGAAACACCGGCGGTACTTGAAACCAACCCGCTTAAAACCTCTTTTTACTGCTTGAAATCAAGAAGTCCAAACCACTGAGAACAACAACTGCGAATTGGCAAATTATTGGAGAAGAAACCGAAGATGCTTCGTTGAGAGGAAGCCCAAAACTCCTCCGACATAGCTTGCTCGAGAACCCACAACCCGAAGACCACCAATCCAAAATTGAATCGATCCTCAAAAGCAACAACCGTAAGTGAACACTAATTAGAAACCCAACCAAAGACAAGCAGAAACAAAATGGAAAGGGATCAAATCGTAAGGTAACCGGATTACAAGAATTCCGTAGTTATCCAAAACCAGAGGAAAAAGACATAGCAAAAGAAATCTAAATGAATTGTCTTGAAAGACAAGACTCGGTTCAGACTAGATCTAACCACCGACTCATTCCACTAAAACAACTCGATCAACCCGCTATTTGAAAGATCTGCAGAACCGAAAACTAAAAAAGAACAAAGAGAAAGATTCCGACAGGTGTCAGTAATCGAAACCACCGAATACCGATCGGAAAATCCCAGATCTAATCGGTTTCTCTAGAAGGAATGAGAGCAGTTTTCTCTGTCTAGAAAGAAGAGAGAGGTTTCAGATCCCCTATGATAAAGACACTTTTCTATTTGTCGCTTACTGTATGAATAATATATCATTCAATAAGGAACTTTTGTAATCAAATATGTTGAATGATGCTAGATTAATATTCATACAACACAGCTACTTAAACTGTCCATTGTCATGAGTTTATTAAAGCATTATCTTGTAATGAACGGTATGTGAAACTGAAAATTATTTGAATTAGATGATTGGTCCGCACCTTGTGCGGGCTAGAAATGTTTTTATTTAAAAATACACAATTTAAATCAAATATGATTCTTAATAAGATGTAAAAACATGGGGTAACGTTTGAGCTATTAGTAGGAAAAACAAAGAATTTCAAAAACAAAAGAAAACAACGACTAAACAGCGAACTAATGTTCTAACCAACATTATCGAATTTTTCCTTGTACACAACATTTGTCGTTTTAAAGGAATGATTGGTCCGCATGCTTTTTACTTCGCTTCACCTTGTGTCTCTACAAAAGGAATGATTGGTCCGCGTGCTTTTTACTTCGTTTCACCTCGTGCCCCTGTCGGGGCACAAGGGCGAAGTAAAAAGCACACCCGCCAAACACATATACTATATTATACTTGTACCCATCTCACATACACTTTTTTTAGTAAAAAGCACACCCGCCAAACACATATACTTTTTTTTCTTAGAAATTTATTGTGTATAATTAATCTTTAAAACTTTTATTTGATTTGATTCATAAAATCTGGCTTGTTTAGATTTAAACGGCTATTTAATTCAAACTAAGAAGTATAATAAGCATATTAGATGAAATATTTCTCAGTTGTTGTAAGATAAAATACTCACATCTCTTGTGTTTTAGTGCTTATTACGGTTTCTATCATTAACCTTTTAGGATTATACGGTCCACATACAACTTCTCCATTGAACAAAATATTGAATTTTCTAGTATATACTCGTTTAATATATTTATTATTTTTTACTAATATTGTTTATTTATTGAGCTTATAGATTCTATTTATATATATATATATATATAATGTTAATTATGCAAAATTGCAATCTTACTTTTGTCAAAAAAAAATATGTTTTTTTAATGGAAAAATATTTTTTGTATTTGTTAATTTGTCATTAGTTTTTTATCGAATATATGTGATTTACATTTTCATTTTTATTTACAACAAAATATTGTGTATTGTTTTTCAAATATAATGTGAAAATAAAAAATTAAATATTCACTTAATTCATCATTTTGTACATAAATCCATATATATTAATAATAATCTTCTATATTAAACTAGTTTATTTATAAAAATATCATCTATATTTTAAACATTCTGTATTTTTGTGGTTGTTACAAATTTGGTAATTTGAATAGAGAAATTTGATCAGATCGAAAGTGAAATCGCTATAGTGAAAATGAAAAACCCTAGTCGGTTTTCTAGATTTTTCGAGAGAGTTTCGATTCGTAATTTTGTAAATAAATACTATATTTAATCTTGATGTAAACACTTTTATTATATTTTTTTTTACCATTTACACAAATGATATGTGAGAATATGAGATAATTTTTAAAAGTAGAGAAAAGAAAAAGCCCAAATAAAAAAAAAGAAGCAAAATATGGGAAAATAATTTTGTTTCTTCATCCGTTTGGCCACATTCTAGAAAACACCTCTCACTTTCTCACTCGGGTTCTTTTTTTTTCGTTTCATCAAACCAGAAGATTCAACTTTCTTATTGTGTCTTATGCATTCATATGTCTTCAATCTTGTGAATTTTATGCGAGTGATTTTTTCCTTTTGGGTGATTTTTTTCTTGCTTTTATCAATTCGTGTTCTTCTTTTGTTATTTTCGATTGTCCGATACGCTATGCAAAACCCAGGATCGTATGCGAACAATAACATTGGTTTTCAAATCAGTGAATCCACAGCCTGCGATTGTTTGGGCTTTGTCTAGCTTTTCTATAGTCTTAATTCGAAAGTGCCCTTTTAAGAGAAAGATAGTACCGATCATCCAGCGAGCTTATACGCAGCTACGAATAAAGCAGGTCAAGGGATTTCTCACTATTATAATCATATCTATGGTTTATCGCTTACAGGTTTGAGGTTTTTCATTGTTTATGGACTTTGGGGATTTAGGTTTTGATTTTTTTTTTTATGAGTTGCTATAGAATTGGTCTCGCGAGTTTCTAATTTAGCCACATGATCTTGTTTTTATCGGTAGAGAAAGCAATGTAGGTTTTCTTCTTTGTTTTAGAAGCTACTAATTTGGGAATGAGATCAAAACTGTTGTTGCAGTAACATAAAACGGAGCTAAAATTGTTGTTGCAGTAATTTTGGAATTGAAGAATTGAGATCAATAAGTGAGTTTCTAGAATGCACATACATCCGACATTTTGTGGCAGAGCAGAGAGCTGCTAATTTTTTTTTGGATCTTTCTATTTACAAATATTACTGTCCAGACAACTGTAGCACATAGGTTTATACCCACATAACGTAGTAGACAACTAATTCTTGAAAATTTCTCATTGTTCAATGGTTTCCAAATTCTTACCGGCCAACTTATGAACATTAGCTTCGTGCTGTAGCATTGTTGTGTGTTCGTTTTGGACTTCGAACGTTGGTTTGAGTTTTCTTTATAATCCCCTTTGATTATTAGCATTCATTGAAGATAAATTTCCAGTCAAAAGTAGGTCTTGTTAATCTCGGTGGTTTGCTTTAGAGTTCGCCGGTTGAGTTTTATTTGTTTCCCTTACTCTCTCTCTATGTTTTTCATCTTCTTTCTCTTCCCATAGAGACTTGTAGTGCTCAAGCATTGTTAAAACTCGGACTTGAACAATTTTTTAAGGAAACATGCTTTTGTGTGAAGGGGTTGATTTTTATAAGTATGTATAATAGATTTTATGCCACATCTTCTAAGATTTTGTTTTGAGTTTAGAACTTCTACTACCTCCATTCCAATCTCAACTTTGCCTGAGATTTGTTACTATCTTATTAATCCAATCATCTTCTTAGTAATTTTTGTTTCAAAGAACGAAACATTTGTGATACAACTTGGACATTAATAAAGGCTAATAAAACCCCAAAAAAGTGCAGAGAAAGTGAAGGTTCAAACGATTTATGCGGACATTTTATGGTGTCTTGTACTGGATTAATAAGATACAGAACAAAAGTACAAAGGCACATGGAAACTAGAGAAAAGTAGGGTGACAAGAGCCACAGTAAGAGCCAAAAATGTTGTGTAACCAGGGAGGGTATCCACTTGCTACATAAGAATGTAGTCTCAAGTCCTGAGACTAACTGGACAATTTTCCAAAGAATCTAACTCAGGGAAAGCTCGACGATTAAGTAAAACAACCTGACCCTGGGAATCTCGAACCACCCAAGCCTCCCCCACAAAGCTTAGTGTGTTTATTCCAGGAGATTCCTGTGTCACACTTTACCCATGAAGGAGCAAGAGGTTTCTATTGTGGCTTATCTTTGGCATTTAACAAGTTCTCATTAGCTTTCCAATTATCATTAACCTCATGTGCTAATAATTCCCATTCTAAACAGTCTTCCTCTATCTTCTTGAGGGTCATCAGATAATAGGCGGTTTACAGTCCCTTACTAATTAGATTTTCTTTTATTTTTTAGAGTCATGGAGAAGCTATTTATGCAAACTACCATAGTGTTTTCTGACATCTGGGAGCCAATTTGTATGTAAACCACAAGACTTGATAAAAGAACATAAAGGACAACACAAAATGTAAACTTAGTGTGGAAGGAACATACCTCATCTAAACATAAAGTACTTTCCTCCACTAAAACTTGATAAACTTCTAAATATAAATGAACATAAAGGATTTAAAGATACAGACAACACAAAATGAAAATTTAGTGTGGAAGGAACATACCTCATGAACAACAGTCACCGCAAAACATATCATGATGGCTGCTCAAACCAGAACTCAGAGAAGGTATTAAGTGAATCTAACTTGTGAATCTTCATAAACCACTTTACGATATATTACTCGCATTCACTCCATAGCAGCTCCCGTAGTTGCTTCAGTACATTTGTAATGGAATCTTTATCAAGATGGGAGAATAGCAATTTTCGAGTGTACTGCAGAGATTTGAAGAAAAATATAAGAAAATTGAAATCGTGCAAACTACTGAGCAACGGAATATAATTCCAAACATAAAAGGGCACTGTATTTGAAGATTAGAGGTTAGTAAGTACCTGATGCAATGGTGGACGAACTTTAGAAACTCGTGCTGATCTTTCAGGTGCTTTACAAAGGTAGTAGGCATTTTCCACAAGAGTGCTTTGAGAGGGTCTAAGTTCTTGACATTTTCCAGGCGTAGCAACATGTTCAACATTTTAGTCACCCTGAGCGTAGTTTTGGGAGAGACCCATAAAGGAAACGGCCACATGTCTCCAAAAGATTGCAAAGAAAGCAACATCAATGTTATGATTTAAAAGATAGATAATCTAGGCAGTATATATATCCAATACAGAACTCTGTA
>OVAP01002172.1:0-20427 GCA_900406295.1 Aurinia saxatilis
TTTTGTATTTTTATAAAAAAATTCTTATTTTTCGGATTTTTGGATTTTTTTGTGAAAATTATTGTTATTTTTATTAAAATATTAATATTTTATTATTAAAATTAAATGTTGACTTTCAGAGTCTTTGATTTAAACAGTCAAACATAACTTCGGGAATTAATGTGAGCATGCAATAGTTGGGAAATAAATTCGCCCAGTCAAAATACTTGGGAAATTAAATGACCGTTTTCCCTAAATAACACATACAACAGATTTGGAATCACAACTTTGCCATACGTTGTATAACTGAATGGCCATGGTTCCACCAAGCGCGCATGTTGAAATCTCATTGCTTTGAACAAATACAAAAACGCAATTTTAAAGAACTTAAATCACACAAATGTTTCATATTAGAGAACACGTTTAAAAAAAAAAAACAATGTAGATGACACCTACTATATATTTCTCAATTCAATAGCATGAATCAGTTCAATGTAATCATCATTTTTTGAAGCAGCTTCAAATTTTTTTACGCCCAAATCACTACTAATATTAATATCACCATCGCAGCTATATCTCGGAAAACTATCTGGATCTGAAAGGAAACAAAAATAATTTCAATATTAAAGAAAATAATTCCTAAATTTTTTACCAAACCAAGATTACAACACGACTCTGGACTACATGTAAATCTCGATTTAACAGTAAGAGCTAAATCATTTGAGTCGATCAAAGCATCATGATCATAATCAGTATCACATTTTGTAATATAAGCGTCCCAACCACATTTTTTTTTAACGTCAACGATTTCACCAATAAGATATAGGTAGCATAATATATATTATTGTCATAATATGACAATAATAAATGCTATGAAAACAGATAGAAATTACAATTTAAATTAAAAAGTGCTACCACTCAGCAAACCTATTAGATAATCTTCACTATGAACTCCATTCAAGACATCTCCAAAATTACGGAATTTAAAGAAAGAACGGTCACATGATACGACAGTATATTCAACCTTAGTTGCTAAGGTCACAAAAAATTTATTCATGTACCTTGTGACTAAAAGACCTCCTTGTTGAAAAACAACCATAACTTCCTGGAGAATATACCAAGAACCGCACACAAAAGTAGAAGAAAATTTAGGCTAGAGATCATGTCTCAAAACTGTATCTGAGATTCCCGTGTGAATTTTTTTTTTAAAATCATATACATCAATTAATATTAAAGAAATATACATCAATTAATATTAAAGAAATAAATTCAGACAATTCTAATCTAAATAACAATATAGAAATAAGATACTAAGTTTTTCATCGCCGAATATAACATCCAACCTCATAGTAGTTGGGTCACATTCTTGATCCCAAATCCTACCACAAATACGCCAATACGACGTTTCCTATTTCAAGAGTCAAAACCCATGTAATTAGCAGAATACCTACTCATAGCTGTTCTGATGCAAATAATCTTATAAATTATAAGAAGAGCAAAACACACACACATATATATATAGCAATATATTATATAAACAAAGAACGGGAAGATATATAATATACGATTATTATGAAAAATATAACTCTAAAAAAAATATACAACCCTACGATCGAGAATATAAAACACCCGATAACATTCAAGCCAATCACAAATCATATGTATTAACATTATTATTATCTTGTAATAACTTTATTAATCTATGAAATTTAAGAGAATCTTTTTTTGGAGAAAAAGAGAACGACCACCACAATAATTAATTGTTTTAATTTTAAAACAAATTAAATGACATGAAATCATTTTCTGTTCTAACTGATTGCACAATAACACCATATTAATAACCAATATTGAACACATCATTAACGTTTAAGGATGAAATCTCACAGACTCTCTTAATAAAAATCGATTTGTGTCCGCGAGTGATTAAGGCCTCTAATTATACATAGACTATTAAGTAAACATAAAGAAAAGCAAAAAAAAAGGTGTAAATGAGGTATGTTACTTTGTGTGTGATTTTTAAAGAGCCACATGAATTATAGTGCATGCATAATAAGATGAAAGTAAAACGTAAAGAAAGTAAAACGACAATTAGGGCAATATTAGTGGTGGAAACAATTGAATAAAATATTATGCATGCATTATAGAATAGGACAAAAGAAAGTATAGTTCACGTTTCAAAAAACAATTATGTCCAAGTATGTTGAATGGAAGTAACTGGTTTTGTGAAAAAATGTAAATACAAAAGATAGTTACGAAAGTTTACAAAATTGAAGTCAAACAAATACAAAAGACCAGAAACTACCTTCAGTTCAAATTTATGAAAGAGCTCCAAGCATTTCCACACAAAACCAACAGTAAGAAAGAACGTTTATTTGATTCAGATCATAATCCCAAGAACAACGTCCTTATTTAAACCATTGGACATCGGCAAACGTTTCGGGACTTGCATGAAACATTGTTTATGAAAAAAGACTAAGCCAAGTAATGTTCCATTCAGGAGTTAAAGCAAGACCAAGCAAGTTCCTACCATGGCTTCGTCTTCGTAAAAAAATCCAATTCTTTTCCTTCTGCTCACCCCTTCTGGACTCCTGTTTACGAATGCGTGCCCATTCCCTGAGTAAATGTGAAGCTCGTGTGCAATTCTCGATCTCATCTCGAGATATTTAGCTTTCGACCATGGAAGCTGAAATAGTAATATTTTACCTTATAGCAGGACACTCGCTCAAGCCTCCTCTTCCATCCCGTGATTTACTTACATTCAAATTGAATATTTTTTTTGTCTCCACTTGAGTCGTAGTTACCGCTAGCAATTTCATGGCATTGCCCCACTGTAACCGGACAGCCAAATCCAACATCCTAAATATCATCGGTTGAGAGAACTCTCTGGCTGAAAATATCATCAACCTAGAACAAACCTACATGGACTAAGAAACCTAACAAAATACAATGCTGATGATATAACTTCAAACAGAACATAACAGATCTATGTCATGGAAACTCAAACAGAACATAACTGATCTATCTCCACCTTTTAGAAGAAGCATGTAGTGTAAAAGATCAAATTAAACGGCGTTAGAAACAAAACAAACAACATGATCATAATCAAAGAAAATTTAAGAGACTGAAATAAGAGATAATTCAAACAGAAGATTAAATAAGAGATAATTTTACGAAAAGAAATAAGAAATAATGTATTTCTGAGGTCAAGTGGATTTAGCATACAAACACAAAGATCGTGGACTTAATTAGAGATTATGGACTAAATATAAAAACATTGTAATAATTCCTCACTCGATTTTTCTCGTCACAAAAATTATCCACCATACCCGTCCATGACTACTCTGAACTCTCCTTAACCTTCTTTTGCTTCTTCTTCTTCAGCTCACCTTCTTTGTCTAAACGCCCACACAAAATTTACTCTCCGAATCAAAGATACTCTTATCATCGTAACCAACATCACTATATAAAAAAATCATCAAATTTAACTAAGAAGAAAAAGAAAAACATGAGAACTAAAAACATCTTTCTCAATTACACACAATACAAAAAGAGTGATAAACCTAAAAGTTAAGAAGAATCATATAAACTGAGAGTCTGAGACGAACGAAAAGGACAACAGAGAGATGTTTGTACTTATAAGGGTCGAGGTGCAATATGTGTTCAACTAAGGAGAAACTCTCACCTGATTTATTAGATTGGCAGATTGAATTTTTCTCAAGCAAATGACAATGATCATGTGGCAAAACCAAACATGTAAACTGCAATGACATGGCACGAAAGAAACGTTAAACTCCTCTCGTTTACAAACCTTTAGCTCAAAGGACACTTGAGTTATATATAAAAAGTAGAGATAAAGCAAGAAGCTCAGTCATAGCAACTGTCTTAACAATGACCAGATATACCTGAAGAAGTTACAAACATATGAATATCCCCCGACCAAAAGTTCAGACAAACCACTAAAAGATTAAAACTAAGAGATTAAACTTAATGAAAGGGCAGTAAAAAGAATCATCTCACCATGGCCAAGTAATAATAACGTTTAAACAAATAACACATCAATCAAATTTACCAAAATTATTGAAGCTTTACAATAAATTCTGTTAATGATATGTATACATACCTCAATCGAAGTGATTTCGTTGAAGTTCTTTGTGTTTGGGATTCCCAAACAACGCATTCCGTGCTGGTGACGAAATTCTTTAAAATGTCTCTCGAACGCTCTTCTTCCCCAGTAGCTGTAGTTCCGACATATCTCACATTTAAACTCTTACACAAGAGAAACAACAACAAAATTTAATGTCAATCTGTTCCCTTAACATCAATGGTCTGATAAAACTATATATACCTGGCCAAGGCCATGAAGTTTGTAGCGCCAGTATGGTATAGGCTTCCCATCCCATCCCATTGGCAATTTCAGCGGGTTGTAAATCTGACCGTCCTCATCATCACTTTCTCACTCGGCATTAGCTTCCTCCTTCAGCAGTGCTTCATAGTATTAAATTTGTTAGAATTAGAATCAGCAGTCTCTTTAGAAGGGTGCTTTCTATGATACTCCCGTATCTACAGATTCATAACAGATGTTAAAGACTATGAATTCAGTAGATAAACATTGTATACATGAAGACAACCACAGAACATCAAAGATAGTGAACTCCACTTAGATACAAGTCTCTATCTATCTATCCGTGAAAATCAACCAGATAATAATATTTTGTAGAGATAATAATATTTTGTAGAGCTAGTCTCATACAGCTAACCAAACTTGTTAAAAAAAAAGGTCTAACACAACTTCCACTAAGTTCTGTACAGTATCCTTTAACTCTCCATCACCAGTGATTCAAAACAATCAACAAACACCAACAGCTAACTAAAGCCCTACCCATAGGAACTAAAAAAATACCAGAAAAAGATGCAAAAGGAGCAGCGAGTTTACCTCTTTGAGACGATCATAGAATGCACTATACACATTTGTCCCCGTCGCAGTCTGGCCACCAAGCGCATTTATCTCATCTTCCCTCGCCCCATCCTTGTCCTCATAGGTTTCAACCTTACAACAACCAACACAAAATCAAGGTTAGCACCAATCCAAGAACAACTACAACTACAAGTCCTTGTGAACAAAGGCTTAAGTGTCTATGATTTTATAAAACTTATGAAACATGCTTAGCTCAAAACATAGAATCTCTGTATACAAACTTAAAACACCCATTTATAACCTAATCCACCACCAAACTTCTTCAATTTTCACGAACATTCTCAAACCTAGACTAAATTTAGAGCTATAACAATCAATCAAACACCATCACCAACCTCTTAATAAATTTCGTTCAGCAACGCAAGATTCTCTGCAATGAAATTTTTGCGGATTCAGAAAAGAATCTAAATCTATCAAACAACAAAAACCTAGAAATTGAAAGTGAGGAGAAGAAGAGAGGACGTACAAGTTTCTCAGTGGTAAGCATGATGGATTCAATCATGTGACGAACGCGATGTTTTTGAACCAACTTGTCTTTACTCGACGGAGGCTGAGATCGTAGATCTTCCACAATCAATCGCTCTAATCTTTTTTTTTCATTTGATTCCTACAACACGCTAGTCAATCAAGCCATATTAATCACAAACAATAGTAATTTATTTGTTTGTTCAAAACCCATTGATTTTGAAAGGCCAAGCATGCCATATGTCTAACCGAAACTAAAATGTAAATATGAAACAGTAAATTAGCAAATATTAGCAATATAACATGGCTAGTACGTATAAGCCATCACCATCAAACACAATAATAACTGCAAAACCCTAACGCAAGAACCCTAACGCATAAGGCCATCTTTTTATATATAGTGGTCATTAACCCTAATAGTAATTACCAAATAAACTAATGATAACCGGACTGAAGACAAAATATCCGAATTTAAAACTCGGATCCGACGACTGAAAAGATCCAATTGCAGTCGGATCCTAGTAAACCACATTAAACCATAAATTCGGTGTAAAAAGACGTAAAAGTTTAAAGAGAAAAATACCCCCAAGGATAAGATCGGCTTCACAATGGGCCAAGAGTTAATAAGGTGTGAGAGAACTAAAGCTGGATAATCCAGGGATAGTTTTTTTCCACATATTCGATAAGCACTCAGATACCAAGGACTTTTTTTTTAAAGGGGATGGTCATTAGCCATTAAAATTTAATGGCAAAAGAGTCAATTCACACCAACTTTCAACCACAGCGCAGAGAACTAAATTTGTCTTAGTTTATAATATATTAGATGTCTGGTTATGATTAGTTCAAAGTATATTGTAATAAATTCAATTCTTCATAGTTTAAAAACTAATTAAATCTTTTATATTTTTTTCTTTTATAAATTATAAAATAAAATTATGTATCTAACAAATTCCATTATGCATGATTTTAAATTATATATTAATATTAGGTTTAATTAACAAAAGTTATATTAATAGAATAATATTAAATTATTGTCTTAGTTAAAAATAGAAATAATAGAAACAGTTTATAAAATCAAATAAAACCTTATAAAATATTTTAAAATATTAAAAACCATAATTTAGGTAAAATATTGGTATATTTAACAAATATATAAAAATAATATTTTTAGTTAGTGGTAAAGACAAAATAGTATATTAATTTTTTATAAAAAATTATTAATAGTATATTGATGAGAGACTTAATGAAAGAGTTAATGAGTCTCTCACCAATGGACACCAAAATTGGTATATAGTTTTTCAACTAAATTTTACTAAAAAGGAATAATATTATATTGATTAGAGATTCAATGGGTCTCTCATCAATGCAGATACTCTAAATTCTTCTACGCCGAGATAAAACAAAGAAGGAACTCTAACAGAATAACTATGATCAAAGATATCTCTGGATCAACTTGGTGCGAAGATAAAGATATAAGGTGGGTGATAAATAGCTATTTTAAAAGATATGTTCACATCAGAAGAAAAGCAAAAACCCTCGTGCAGCTTCCAAAAATCCAGCAAAAGGTAATACCTTAAATAAATAAAGTATTTACAAGAGATGTAACATACAAGAAAAAATTTCACGTGGTCAAAGATGAATCAAGAAAAAACGTCAAGCCTAGATGGCTTTAATGCAGGATTTTATAAGGAAAAAACTGCCTATTTAGATAAGTGTTGGACTATGTGACTATAGACTCATAAAGAATTTGTAATGGTCTAAATATACACCAACTTATACCAACTTATATAAAACATCACACAGCATCACAATCTATAGTATTTTGGTCTAAGTCATCAAACCGTTAACGGATGATAGTTTTTCCGTGAGATTTACTAACGTGGCATTGTTCTGATGGATTTTGATGTCATGTCAGACCAAGTAACATCATTGAAACTATGCAGGATGAGTTAGATTCAACTGTAACGATTGGAAGGATGTGGTGGAAGCTGCCATATGAACCGATACGAGATAAGAAGCCATTGTGGAGAGACATTGAGCAAAAACATTTAGAAGATAAATGAAGCTTGCAAGTAGACATTTTTTGTGTGGATATCTTCATAGAAGAAGGGGCTGGTGATTCATTCATTCTTGGAGATGCTGATGATGATGAAACCGAGGAGAGTTCAGAGGATTCTGACTTTCAGAGGATGAAGAAGACACTGAGCGAGACTGTCCTTAGAAGATTTATTGTTCCCTTTGTAATGGGCTAATGGTTNGACAAAACTGGTTCATGTTCAATTTTAGATCTATAATTTTGGTTTAATTATTTAATTTGGGTTTTAGCCCATCAATATTGGGTCTGGCTCAACCAAAAAAATGATGTGGATACTGACATGACATCAAAGTCCAACACAACAATGCAACGTCAGGAATTCTCACGAAAAATTAACATCAGTTAACGGTTTGATGATTTAGACCGAAATACTATAGATTGTGATGTCGTGTGATGTTTTATATAAGTTGGTGTATATTTAGACCATTACGAATTCTTTGTGAGTCTATAGTCACAGGCTCCTACAATTGGTGTCTAAATTAGCAGTTTTTCCTTTTATAAACAACATTGGAGTATCCTAGGCAAAGGTGTGTGTGAGTTTGTTAAGAAGATTTTTTTTATTATAGGTTACTTAGACCCTGAATTAAACCACACCAATATTTGTCTGGTCCCAAAGATAGAAACCCCTGTAGAAGTCAAAGATTTTAAGCTATTAGCCTTTGCAATATAGCATATAAAATAATCTCCAAGATTTTTACCAATAGGTTAAAGCCTTGGATCCATTTTATCATGTCAGAAAAAAAATAAACATTTATTCCAGGAAGGCTTATCACGGACAACATTCTAATTACCATAAGCTCATGCATTCATTTCACACTAGAAATACTAAACAAACTCAAATTCCACTCAAGCTTGATATAGCAAAAGCATTCGATTTATGATAGAAAAACTAGGGTTTTGCTAGGAAATAGTGTGACTGGATCAAAACTTGCATATCCACTGTGACATATTTAGTTTTAATAAATGGTCAACTATCTGATAAAATCACACCTACTAGAGGAATAAGGCAACGGGATCCTATATCCCCTTATTTGTATCTTATATGTGCACAGCCGTGCCCACCTTATGAGTTGTGAAACACTCGCCCACGGCCCTATTTTAAGATTGATATTTAATGTTAGTGGTAGACATGGCATAATTATGTTCAGTGGACTCATGTTTAACAATTTTCATACATTTCTAGCTTCTAACATTTTCCTTTTATGCAATAACAATATTTTATTTTTTAATTAGGCTGATCATCACTTAACTTCTTTAATTTATATTGTTTGTTTTATTGCTAGGTAATTAGACTCTTCAATGTAAATTTCTTCATATTAATTTTTTTTCTTTTTCATTTTCTTCAGTATATCCTTTTGTCTACTTCCTTAATAAAATTGAATGACATTTCTTTTTGTTGTATATGTGGAATGTTTTATGGATTGAACATATATGTTTTGAATATTTGAAATATCAAATTATATTTTTAAGAGTATGACTTGTCAAATAATTTTAAAAATTAAAAATTAAAAATTATTAGACTAATGATATTTTTCAAAACTTAATTTTAAATAAATATTAAGTTTGTATTTGAATTAAATTTTAGTTTAACTCTTTTACTCGTTTATGGCCTCTAAAATGTTAGGAACGGCTCTGTATATGTGCCAAATGTTTATTTATACTAATAAAAGGTCATATCAAAAGGCAAAGTCTACATGGTTTTAGAGCTAGCACACATGGACCAAATATCTCGCATAGGTTGTTTGTTGATGATTATATTCTCTTTTGTCAAGCAACAGAACAGGAATGCAAAACGCGTTTGGAAATACTAAAAGTCTATGGGAATGCATCAGTGCAGCGTGTTGATCTCCACAAATCACATTTGGCAAAGGTATTGAAAAGGAATTAAAAGAATCTATTTCTAGGCTGATGGATATCAAAGCAACAACTAGTTTTGAAAGGTATCTAGGCTTGCCATATATGGTAGCTAGGACGGGAACACTACATTTGGTTTCATTAAAAGAGAGGATGACTAATAGGGTTAACATTGGTATGCAAAGTTTCTCTCAAATGTCGGGAAAGAAGTTCTTCAAAAAGTTGTAGCAATGGCAACTCCCACTTACTGTATAACATGTTTCCTACTCCCAAAAATTTTGCTAGGAAAAATAACATCAGTCATAAGGAAATTTAGGTGGTCCTCAACACTGAATACATAAAAAATCTCATGGGTATCTTGGCAGAAGCTAACAACTTCCAAATTGCAGGGAGGACTAGGCTTCAGTGATTTGAGGAGTTTCAACATTGCTCTCTCAGCAAAACAATGCTAGAGAATTATACAAGAGCCATAATTACTTGTTACAAAGGTACTCAAGTCCAAATATTATCTTAAAAAGTCGTTGTTGGAAGTTAAAATTAATAGTAATGCTAGCTATGCCTGGAAGAGCCTTACTCAGGGATTAAGCTTGATAACAAAAGGCATGAAGTGGATAGCTGGTAGAGGAAATAAAATTAATTTGTGGAATGATAGCTGGATTCACAAAAATCAAGTGAGACCCGCAAAATATACAATAAATGCTCCATTAGATCATGTACAAGTTGATGGTCTCTTTGTTCCAGGAACTATGCAATGGGATGACAATAAGCTCAGTGATTGGGTTGATCCAACATACATCAAAATCATCAGGAGAATTCAACCCAACAGAACAATGAAGGATGATAGGCTGTCATGGGCTTATACTAAAGATGGAGAGTACACAGTTAGTTCAGGTTATTATATGGACCACAACTATCAACAAGATCAAAATCGATAGGATAGCCAACATAAGCAAAACATATGTAATACTCTCTGGAGCTTGAAAATCCCCCAAAGTTGAAACATTTCCTATGGAAAATTATTAACAATGCTCTCCCAGTAGTTGCAGCGCTTCAACGCAGGAGAGTGACAAGAGAAGCGAGATGTTATCTATGTGGGGAGGATGAAGAGACAGTGAATCACCTTTTCTTCAAGTGCAGAGTCACAAGAGAAATATGGGACCTGGCCCCAATAGTTTAAATTCCATGTAACTCTTTACTTGATAATACAAAGCTGGAGATTTTAGCTGCCCTAATGGAGATAAATAAGCCAAGCAAAGACCAGTCACTTTTATATCCTTTTGTAGCTTGGTATATATGGAAAGGCAAAAAGAGGCTCAGCAAGTTGACTTTAGCCTGCCACATAGCAGCCACAATAATGTGGAAAATCTTCCCAGAAATCATGGAATAGTAAAGCTAGCTAACTCTGATTGTTGTTTTGTAGATGCATCGTGGTCTTCTAAAGAGAAAGAATCAAGAGTTGGATGGTTACGCAAGAACAGAGATGGGAGAGATGTTATTAGAGGTGCAGTAACAATTCCCCCAATTTCATCACCAAAGGAAGCAGAAGCGTATGCAGGCCCGGCCCGAGGCTAAAAAAAAAAAGCACAAGCTTTAGGCACCAAAATTTTAATAAGAATTTGGGGCAACAAAATTGAACAAATTCTTTATTGTGGTCTAATGGTTCTGTTATCATTGATTGTAAATCAACCAGGGTTCGAATAATATTGAGGGCATATATTTTTTCTTTTTCTTTAGGCAGCCAAATGTTTTGATATTTGTTGGGCCGGCCCTGAGCGTATGCCCTCATAAAAGCTATAGCACATCTATGGAGGCTGGGCTACATGAATGTTACCTCTGTGGGGATGGAAGAAAAATTTATGAAACTTTAAGTAATGGACCGGAAGGAGCACAACCAGTGGTGTGCTTAATGAGAAAAAGAAAAGGCATGTGCCCAAGGTAACTGATATTAGAAGAAAATTTAGGCCACATCTTATTTTAAAAAAATTAGATTTATAGACCTTATATATCAAATTGGATTGGGTATTTATTTGAAACTTACCTTTTACTAGAATCTATAGAAAGAGAGAGAGTAGGGTTGAGAGTTGGTTCGAGAACTTGATTATACGATTTTGGTGAATGATTTTATAAAGGGAAAAAGAAAAAAAAAACTTATCTAGAATTTATATGCTTTTTTCATTCTCTTTACTATGTTTGTTTTAGAAAAAATTTACTACTCTTTTGATATTTTTTTAACAATAAAAGGCCACATTATTTTTAATTTGTCCAAAACCTAAGAGATTCTAAACACGTCACTGAGCACAACAAAAGAAGAGTAGCAGTCTAGCCATCTATTTTGAAGACATTGAACATTTTAAATCAAAAGCAGAAGCTTACAATTTTAGGTACATCTCAAGAGAAGCAAATAATGAAGCAAATAAGCTAGCAAAGAGCGCTAGAGCCCATTCTCTTTGTAGCAAAATTATATGGATGTAACCTTTCCTAAAACTTTGGTTGAAACATGTTTAAAATTAATGAAACATTAGCCGGAGAAAAAAAACAACCATATGCTGTCTTCTTTATGAGAGTGAGATTGTGTTACCATTTTCATCCTTCCAATCCAAAATTTCTTCCTCTTTTACTCTCTTGAAATATCCAAATAGGACCTTAAACGTCGTTGATAACAATGTGTGTGCAAGTGTCGTAATTGATAGCCAAATCGCTCAGAGAAGAAGAATATATGCCTTTAGAAACTCATTTTAACAGTTCAACATCACCAATTCGAGCCACATAATAGACATGCATATTAATATTAGAAAGGGACAATTAACAACTTATTTGTCAACTCTAGCGCACGAGGAGTCAGCTAACCGGAATGTCAAAAACATCATCAATCGTCATAAGTTACCAAGTTCGAAAAATATCCTCATCCTCTACAGACTAACACACACTTCTCTCTCAAGCTACACTCTCTTTTTTTCCTGTTTTTCTCAGCTTTCATCACAAAAGCCATATTATAACGCAATCAGCATAGTTTTTGTTTTTTTTAGAAAGCTCCTAGGATAGAGATCTCACAAATATCATCAGGAAAGTTTTGAAACCCTTTTAATGAGCTTTGATCGTGCGGCTAGACACACCATGTAACAATTTCACAAAACCTAGAAAACTAAGCTTTCCATCCGTATGCCTAAGCCAATCATGAAGCACTGCGTGAACCGGTACAGAAGGACCAAGACCAAGTTCCTGAAACAAGTTACAATTAAGTGAGTTGATTAGAGTATTTTCAGAGACTTGACACAAGATTCTTGTCAAAAGGGGTTGAATAAAAAAGACAGACCGAAGCAAGTTCATCGATCATGATGGGTCGGTTTCCATCCTTTTCGAAAAGCTCATAAGCACAACGAGCATGTTGTTCCCATCGATCAAGAGCTTCTAGCTGGTGTACACTCAATGCAGCTGCACAGAATTCTTCAAAGTCCATTCTTCTATATTGAAGAGCACTCAGCTACAGATAGTCCAAGAAAATGCAATTTCCAAGTCAAAATTGTGCAATTTAAGTCAAACATTACATTGTGCATTTTTAAGGCCCTTACTTGTGCTAAGAATTCCGGAATACGCGAATCCTTCATTGCATCTGTTGCCATTTTCATCAGAGCCTAACAAAGAGAGTTTGAGCCAGTGTCATGATGATACTTAAAGCATAGCGGAAAATAAACTAAAACACAACGAAAGATAGAAAAATTACCGATTTGATGTTTTCTAGACTTATGGTTCCATTCTTGCTAGGTTCTAGTAATGCAAATTGCTCCCTCAGATAAAACAGTTCATCAACCGTAAGTGTTTTCGATAAAGCCTGTACGAATATGGTGAACTGTAAGCAAAAACAGCAGCATCCATTAAGTAGACATACTGACAAATTGATTCACCCACCCTTAAAGCAGCTTTACGAAGCGAGGATGATCGTAAATAAGCTCTCATAAGTTTGAAAACCAGAATATCCAATGGAATCTTCGCTTCATTTGAATCCTTTATCCATGGATGACCTGAAACAATGAGAAAATTTACAATTTTGTGGGTTTCAAACAATTCTGTAAGCATTCTACACTTACTTAAGGCTTGAGCAGCGGTTAATCTTTTACGCGGGTCTTTGTTTAGCAACCGCTTTACAAAATCTCTTCCCTCTGAAGATAACAAAGGCCAGGGAGGGTCGTCAAAACTCGGATCTGCTTTTAAAACAGCACGGAAGATTCCGGATTCCGTCCTAGCCCAAAACGGCCGGCTTCCACACAATAGAATATACACGATCACGCCAACACTCCAGATATCGGCTTCTGTGCTGTAGGATCTATGTAGAACTTCAGGTGCAACATAGTAAGCACTACCAACAATGTCATTGAGCCTCTCATCTGCAAATGTAATTGTCAAAGTATATTAACAAATATTGGCCTCTAAATTCGGGAATCTAAAATATACAGAGAGCCTAACATCTGTGGGTTTTACCTGGTCTCACGTAATCTGACAAACCGAAATCAATTGCCTTCAACTGAGAGGTGTCTTCTTTTGAGGTAAAAAGAAAATTCTGATCCAATCACAGTTTAAGTAAACTTCAATGGCTATGCACATCAAAATCTGTAATTTGAAATAAAGAGTTGCAATTACCTCAGGTTTGAGATCTCGGTGTACAACACCTTGGAGATGACAAAAGGCAACCACATTCAATATTTGTATCATAACAGTCTTTGCATCCTCCTCTGTGTACTTACCACCTCTGCACACACACAAAGACACCACCAAGTTCAATAACAACGGTCTTGAAACAATCCCTAGTTTGAAATGTAAGAATCCCTTTACCTTGAAAGTATTCTATCCAGAAGCTCTCCTCCTTCACAAAGCCTAAAGAACCCACAAAGACAAGACACTTGTTAAAGTCTGAATTGGGAATAAACCCAAAAGCAAAAAGAGAGCTTACTCCATCACAATGTAGACATTATCATGATCCTCATATGCATCATAGAAATGAGGAAGATTGTTATGACCAGACAAAGCCCTCAATATCTTCACTTCCCTCCTCACATCTTCAATAGCAATAGCGGTCGTCATCTACAAAACAAAAAAATCAATACCAAATAAAAACAGATCTCTTGAGAGAAACAATGAGAAAAAGCAGAAACCTTTGCTTTAGGAATAACTTTAACAGCGACTTGTTGTCCTTTGTTATCACCCTTCTTAAACTTAGCAGCACAAGTATAGCCAAAATGACCACGACCGACTTCATCACCAAGCTCGTACTTGCTCGAGAAGCTCTTGGAGAATCCAAAGCTTTTATCCAAACCCACTCCTCCTCCTTCCGCTTCACTCCCTTCAGGGATCGCCGACGAATTCGGCTTCACGGAGCCGTGCCGTCTGGCTAAAACAGCTCTGATGTGTTTGGCCGGAGACGGAGGAGGAAAGGGTCTCTTGAAGAATCGCTTGGGGGTAGAGTTTCCACTGGCCGTGGAATTAGGCGCCGGAGATCTCGCCGGAGTCTTCTTGGAGAAGAAGTAGTGAGCTGGACTCGGACTGTAGAACGGGAAAAACGGTGACTTTTTGCCTTCATTGCTCGCTTCCTCGCCATTATTAGGGTTTGAAGAAGAAGGCTTCACCGGAAGAGGACTACTATTCCGGCCCGGAGTTTGGTCGGAATTTGGAGAATTGTTCTTCGGACTAGGATGAGATTTGGAAGTACACAGACCCATCACTCACTCTCGCATCACCACACAGACAATACTAACACTAACCCACAATCAAAAATTCGAAATTTCAAATCTTGCAAATGGGAATTTGAATACTCTGTGGGGGGAACTGAAGTATTTGTTTGGTTTTTAGCTTCTTCTTCTTGTTTGAGATTGTGTTTTGTCTCCTAAGACGATGGTGAATTCCAAAGCGAGAGATTTGGATCCAAAGAGAATGAGTTAAAAAGGGAAACGACGATACGTTCGCTTTTTTTTTTTTTTAATTACTATACAAAATACTAGTAATTAGTACTAGTAGTTACGAAGATTACGCTATAGTGAGCTAAAAAAGAGACAAAGACCGAGCTTGGAAATAGCACATTTTGGTGGATTTTATTTTCCTATTTTTATATAGTGTGTGAATATTCACTTAACAAGGAGATGTGTTAATGGTTTTTTTCTGTACTTTGTAAATACTATTTGCTGTTATCTCAATCAATAAAATAATGTCTAACTAACTTCATTAAGTGCTTGGGTATAAGTTTATTTGAACAAGTTATGTGGCAAGGAGGAATTCATTGGACAATTTAATAGACATTGACAGGGTATTGTATTATTCATATACAGATGATGCATTTAACATTCTGCCAACTCTTCAATGTGCATCAGATTTTCTAATGAGAGTAACTTATCCATCCATATCTTTTTTCTATAAATAACTAGGAGTTTTTTTCTCTTTTTTCTTAGTCAAATCTAACTAAGGATAATCTCGATTTTTATCTTCTATCTAAATTTCACTTTGAATATCGAGAATTTCACTCGTTAGATTTTTGAAATGAAACTAAAATATGTCATTATTTCAAAAATAGATACATGAGGAGTAGTTAGATGATTCTAAATTTGAACATATTTGATCTCTAACCTAAATATATCAAAATTACGTTTTACAATTGGAAATTATTAATCTACCATCATATTATTTATCATAGTTTATATTATATTCTACTTGAATATTTCTCAGTCATTAGTTATAATTTTTTTGAAGTGGAGCTAGATGTTTTACTTTTATTAGGTTGATAGGTAATCTCTTAATGCATATAAACAAAATAGGAAGTTATGTGCTCTTTTAAAAGGATGGTGAGTTACATAGTGACAATATTATATATCATTAAGTTCCGGATTTATGGGGTGGATGAATAATTTTCTTTCTTTTTTATCTAAAAATATTTATTTGATAAAATTTGTGATCCAAATTAGAAGACACCGAAAAATTATAGGAATCCAATAATTTATTAACCAAAACCAAAGAAAAAGAAACAAGGATCCAATAAAGTTAACAAAGTTACCAAAACACAATTTAGAAGATACAGTCGAAAAATCTAATTTATTGAGGATTGGCAAAATATGAAAATCTAGAAAAACTAGGGGGCGTATTGGATCATGTATTTGGAGTGATTTCGTGTGATTTGGCAAATTCAGTGTTGTTGGAACATGTATTTTAAAAATCTTTTTAAAAATCAGTGTTATTGGACTAGTGATTTTAACCAACATCATCAAATTCAGTGTTATTGGAAATATTTTAATCATTTGGTTTTGAGTGATTTTAGAGTGTTTTGGATGAGTTTCTTAGTTATAAATAGAAATACTCAAATCACATGGTTTTAGGTAGAATTTGAAGTGATTTCATTAAAACTCCTTCAAATCATCAAAACTCTCCAAAACCTCATTAAACATCAAACCATTTCAAACTAATGATCCAATACACCCCCTAAGATACTTTAAATATATCTTAAATCTACCGCACAAAGACGGTAGATGAAGCAAAACAAATCGTCAAGCGGGGAAGGAATAATTTCTATCTCTCAGGTTGTTAAAAGATGTTTGAAAAATGGATCAAACTTCTAAATAAATCTTATATCCAAAATACTAAGTATATATGAGCAATTTACATTAAAATTTTTGAGAGAGATTGAAAGGTGTAGGAAAATGTGATGTAATAAAAGTCGGAGATCGACGTAAGGTGGAAATAGAGGTGGTGGGTAAAGTGGGACCAATAGAAGAATGGTGGTCCAGCTCGTTAAATAACTATATTAATTAATAATGCACAATAGTAATACAAGTAAGAATTAGGTTTGTTTCTTCCTTAATTAACGCTCTTGCCATTTGGATACTGGCTTTTGGTGGGGACTCTTTCTCTTTCGATGCTTCTTCTCTCCGATCGATAAAAAGCTGGCTTCATCTGTAAGGGTATAACCGTCATTACATTTTATATATTTCTTCTTCATTTATTCTGTATTTATTTATTTATTATTGAGCAATTTAATTCATTCGGTCTTTAACGACATAGTCAACGACTTTTGCTTCTCAATAATATAACTACTACTACTTGTACATTTTGACCAATTTTAATACCAATATTATAGGCCGGAAATTATGATTCAAATCTTTGACGTTTCATTGTAGCTAATTAAGGTTATTAAAAACAAACAAACAACAATACAACGTGAGACTAAAACTAATAATTATGTTAAATTTATATGTTCCTATATATGTCAGTCATGATGAAGTGAAACTTGCTTATTTGCTTCTTACATCCAACACATTGAGGAGCCAATTCAAATTTTGCACCTAGCTATTATGTTTTTACCCACTTATATTCGTATTATTGAATTTTCAGATGCATGCACACGTAGTGGTAAACATGTTCATTATGTATTATATATGATTGATGAATTTGGATCCCCCTACTCAAATTACCATCATTTTGTAACCAGTGCTGAATGTGTTTGTATTCACTTGTATCTCATTTGTATAAGCTAAATGTTACCAACGTTATATTTTGCCCTAATGGTTTATATCTAATATGGAAATAGACGCATAGGTTGGAGAAGAAATTACAAACGAAAATCAACCACAAATCACTATTCAAATGTTTAAATATTTGTGTGCTTCTATTTGCATATTTTTCAATCTTCAAAACCTTGCCTTTTTTTTGTCGAAATAATATTATTCAAATAATGTTGAGACCATTGGACATACAAAATAACCAAATCAATAGACAGGTAACAAAAGTAATGAAAGAGACAAACACCTAACCAACTAAACACTCTGAATCTAAAAGATGACGTAATCAAGACGGTACAGAACGAGAGATGTAGGATTGGTATCGGTGGTCATGTGTCACACTAACAGCAATGTGAATCGCCCCTTGATTAGCCGTTGGAGCAATACTTATTGTCGAACAACTGTGCCAGGAACTCAACGCAATTAAAGCTCTATTCAACAAAGTCCGAACTTATGGGAACTGAGATGGGTGGTGTAACGTCTACAATCACTGAAGATCAGAAACTTCGAAAATAATATCCAGAATGTGCAAGTCAGCCAGGCAATTGACTGCCCAGATGAAACCTTCTAATTCAGCTTCCAACTTTGTTGTTGTATTAGCAAAAGCGTTACAGCCATGGAACAAGGGAATACCCTTGTGATCCCTTACAATCCAACCTGTTTGACTGAGGCGCGTAGGATAAACCCAAGAACTAGCTACATTACATTTAACAAACGGAGTCAGAGGTTTCTTGCAAACTTGATATTCCATAACGGAACCAGGGATATGCTCCCGAGTATTCGCACTAGACCAAGCAAGCAGGTCATCTTTAGCCTGTTGCACAATAATGCATGCGGGCAACAAAGTCTGCTAAAAAAGTAATTCATTTCTAGCCTTCCAAATCTGTCATAATAACCATAGGAATGTAATAGATACGCCATTGTTAGGTTCATGATTCGCCAAAAAGTGTATGTTGAGAAAGGTCGAAGTCGTAAAGAACCCATTTGGCGGAGTATGGAGACCAGAAAGCTCCCAAACCTCCCTTGCAAGCGGGCAATGAAACAACACATGTCAGATAGTCTCATTAGCTCCACCACTTATTGGAAAAATAGGGTCAATGTTCATCCCGCAAGACGTAGGCGATCCCTGACTACCAGTGCACATGAGAGATATCTCCACAAAAAATGCTTCACTTTGGGGCTGCTTGAACTTTCCAAATTTTATTCCAAAGGGGGGAGTGGGCCGGCCTGAGCCGCTTTAGCATCCATAAGGATTTTATAGTCACTCTTAACCGAGTATGTGCCTGAAGTAGTAAAACCCAAAAAATAACCATCTCTCAAATCCCGCGAAACCTTGATTTTCTTTATCCTCTCTCGATCAGCATTGTAAAATAACTTCATAAGTACATCATCATCCCACGTATCCGTACCGGGATGCAAAAGATCAGACACTCTGAGATTCATATTCGAAGTCTGCTGTCGAGGATAAGGAAACCGAGGCCCATTGTTGAACAACCAACAATCAGAGAAAACTGACGTATCATGACCATCCCCAATCGAACAAACCAATCCTCGCTGTAATAACTCACGTCCAAACATTAGACTCCTCCAAGCATAAGATGGACTCTCTCCGACAATACACTCCAGAAAATCACTAGCAGGGAAGTATCTGCTTTAATGAAGTCTTGACAACCGAGAATTGGGATTGTCGATGATACGCCAACCTTGTTTACATAATAAAACTTGATTAAACGAAGCTATGCCATGAAAGCCAGTACCACCATTCTCTTTTGTCATGCATAATTTCTTCCAGGCTACCCAAAAAATCTTCCGTCGATTATCACCATTACCACTAGTATTCCGTCGTGGCAGTAGTTAGTTTTTGACATGAATCCTTCGAAAGCCGGAAACAAGACATAACATAGATTGGTAAAGCCAATGCAATGGATTTTAAAAGAATCTCCTTGCCCGGGCTTTCCCAAACCAGCCTTGCAACCGCGACCTCAATTTTCATGAATGAATTATAGGAGCTTGCCTTTCGAACCACTAAAGCATTCCGGAAGGCCCAAATAAGTACATTCACCTCCTTCTCTATCGATACCCAAGATCTGCTGCAAGTAAGCCTGGGCTTTCGGTTCCCCGGTGCGGTTTCGGTTCAGATCTTCGGTTCTTTGGTTCCTGGAAAAAAGGAACTGAATGGAACCGAACTAGTTTTTCGGTTCGGATAGGTTCAGATCCGACTGGATCGGGTCGGTTCGGATCCATAATTAGGGGATCCGAATAGGAACCGAAACAGATTTCGGTTCGGTTCGGTTCGGGTAAAGAACCGAAAGAACCAAAAAAACCGAAAGAACCGAAATACCTGAATATCCTAAGCTCCTCACTTATGCAAAGAAAGTAAAACAAACTTGTTTCCATGTCAATTACAGACCAAACTNAGTAAAACAAACTTGTTTCCATGTCAATTACAGACCAAACTTATGCAAATAGTGGAACAAATATATGCAAATCATGGAGAAAAGTTTATAGAATCCATTTGACAAACTCAT